>KN470481.1:0-35855 GCA_000787095.1 Periophthalmodon schlosseri | reverse complement strand
AGTAAAAGACACAGAAAAGAAAAACAAAATAGAAAGAATAATTGCGTAGGGGAGGAGAAGGGAGAAAAGGAAAGGAAGATACGGGAGAAAGAAGAAAGAAGAAAAAGAGGGAGAGAATATATTGAGAAACTAAGGAGAAAGCAAGAGAGGATAGAAGGAGATGGAGAATAGATATGGACAAAGTTACAGATGAGAGGCTAGGAAAGAGAGGGCAGAGAACAGAATGGAAGATGGAGAGAAGAGATAGAGAATCAAGATGGAGGGATTGTGAGAAGAGAGAGAAAAAAAGAGAAGAAAGAAAAGAAAGAGGGATCCTACACCAAGCGACACCCGCTCTCTCCACGAATTATTAATTTTGATTGGCTGCCATTAGAACTCCTACTCCGCCTCCTTTCCCCTCCGCATATGCATCGAACTGCACCTCCGTTTCCAATGAGGCATTTAGGTGTAAGAGCTCCCTCTGTTGTCAATAACAGGAATGAACAATGGCAAAATAAACAAATACATCGTGAATGCCATGCTAATAGGGCCATGCATTCATTGTGAGCACAAATTGACCATAAAACAAGTCTAGCGATGGTTTAAAAACTGTTCATGAGAAGTCAGGTACGTTTTTAGCAAGGGGACAGCAGTATAAGATGACTCATTTTGCATAATATCTGTTACGTAATCATAATAATGAATAATTTTAATGAATTGAGTTAGTTTGCTGTGATCTAACCTTTTTCTAAACATTTCCAGCAAGGCAAGTTTATGTGTACAGCACAATTCATACACAAAGTCATTCAAAGTGTTTTACAGAATAAAAAAGACATTAAAATCACAATACAACGAATCAAAACATAAATAATCATCATAAAATTAACATTAAAAGAGAAGAGTGCAGAATAAAAACCTTTCAGTCATATGCACAGCTAAACAGAACCGTTTTGAGCCTGGATTTAAACACTGTCAAAGTAGAGGCCTGTCTCACATCTTCAGGAAGACTGTTCCAGGTTTTAGCTGCATAAAACTGAAACGCTGATTCCCCATGTTTAGTCCTGACTCTAGGCACCAGCAGGAGGCCGGTCCCTGAGGTCCTCAGAGTGTGAGATGGTTCATATGGCACTAACATGTGGGAGATGTACTTTGGTGCTAGGCCATGGAGAGATTTGTACACAAGCAGAGCTGCTTTAAAGTCTATTCTCTGAGCCACAGGAGCCAGTGCAGATGTACTGTTACTATCTTAACACTCCACGTTTGGAGAGGTCAGTGAGCAGGCCATTACAGTAGTCTAACCTACTGGAGACAAATGCATGGATAAGTCTCTCCAAGTCTGGTTTTGACAGTATACCTATGATTTTTTTTAAATGGTAAAAAACTGCAGATGCTTGCAGCCTGATTATACACAATTGTTTATAAGTTTCACAACATACAGAAAGTTGGGTTGAGTCAAGATAAAGCTAAAAACTACTAGCATGCTAACAGCGAGGAGAGGCAAAGAGATTAAAATAAGTGCCTTGCTTATGGACACTAGCAGAATACACTGGTGGACTTAATGGTTTTACCACCAACCTTTAAGTTAGTGAATTATGATTTCCACCAACTATTGCTAATATTTACTGTTACACTGATGGGTACTCTATAGTTCTACCTCCAGGATTCTTTTTTGTTGGACCAAATCTGTCAGGACCTGATACATACTTCATGGTCTACCAGTGCAATGAATATCTAGGTTTTATTGGATAATTTAGTTAATAGTGAGAGACAGGCCCTTCAAAACACACTTGAAAGTCCAGAGCAGTAGTTTCATCATCCACATATTGCTGTAAATTGACTTTGGCTTTCTCAAAATTCCTCATATAGAACTTCTGTCTGACCTTTACTTAGTTTTTTTATTTCCATTTTTCACAGATGACAGGTGAAGAATTTTGCGCAATTTACACTGTTCATTCCCTACCCCTATATATCCATGGTTTTCAGAATAATGACAAGCAAACACTGTTGTCAGGTCAGGTTAGGTTATACTTTATTGTCCCCGTAGGGAAATTTGTCCTCTGTATGTGACCCATTCTTCAATGCTGTTGGGGCAACCTGTCAGAAGCAGTGGGCACGCAGTTCCACGCCCAGTGACAAGCCTCTGAGATCTTGTTGCTAGGCTTGGTCAGGGCTACCTTAGACAATTTCATCTATGGTGCATGTTTCACCATAGGTGAAATCCACCCAGGGATCAGGAGAACATGCAAACTCCACACAGAAAGGCCGACCTGGGAATCGAACTGTTACAGTCCGGCTCGTGTGACCGCAACAAAGGAAGGGGGCAGACACGACTGAAAAGGTTTTAAGCTCTCAGCTGGAGCATTTATTCAATAAGTTACAATAAATATGTACAAATTGTGCTAAAGTGCGTTGAGGCGATCGGCTGATGGCGTGGCCAGGTGGAGTTGAGCCAGAGGAGCAGCACCGGGCGTAGGAGGCGGGTCCCTTTTCAGGCGGGTGGATGTGCTGGGCCCTAGTGCATCCGGGTCACCTCCAAAAACACACATCATTATTATTATTAATAAAAAAACATGGCACAACAGGGGCCGTGACACGAACCCAGAACCTTCTTGCTGTGAGAGTGCTGGCCACTCAGCCACTGCCAAAGCAATTAACATTTCAAAAAATATATTTTTTTAGTTCTAAAAGTATTCCAAATGGTGCTTATAATAGAAAACTGAAACCAATGAATCCATGATTGTACAAATTCAAATACAAAACTTAACCTTAAACTTTTAGTGCTCAAAATTTGTATTGTACCAATTGACATTGATGCTAGCAGTTTTTGTTCCTTTGATGAAAAAAATGATGTCTGGGGTGGTCTACTGGTGCAGACTGGTAGAACTCTAACCAAGCTAAAATCAATGGCTACTAGTGCTTAAGCTGATTAGCTACAAAGGATCAGACCGAGTCTCATGGACTTCAAAAACATGGAGGAGCTTCGTGGATTACCATAGGATGATATTTAGCAAAAATCTCACTGTCTTTCACATTCCAAAATGATAATTAATAAGGTTATTATAAATATACCAATAGATATACCAAAGGGTTTTTCTTGATAATTTGGGGGCATGACGCGGTGAATTTCCTGTTACACAACCTGACAGAGATGCACTTGTCATGGGCGTGTTTTGCCAGTGGCGGGGACATTATCACAAACGGCTGGCTCCCTCTTAACCGCTTTTTCACCACGCTGCAAAAAGGTCAGCGCAATCAACGTTTTATCCCCGCTCAATTAAAACAGAATTATTTCCTGCTTTGGGCACCTCAGAAAATGAAACACACACTTGAAAAAACATGCCTCATCTGTTAGATCTCCACACTGCAAAAAAGAGATGGTGAATAATGGCAAAAAGGATATGCCTTGAAAATAAAAGGTCTGCTATACTAAAACTTTTTCAGCTTTTAACCATACTATATTTTACCACAATGTTGTTTTCTCTTACCTTAAAGATGCTGCACCTGATTTGTACTGCCTTAAAAATGTGAAAAACAGAGCTAGTGCTTTTAAACAGTTTGCAGTGGTCCAAAGTTATTCGTCACTTACCTTATGCATTCCTAGAATCCTAATTATTCACCTCGATAAGTTTAAGCGCTTTTCAGTTTTGCCGTCACAGTAATCCTTACAACTAGCATGCTAACATTCACTTCCTGATTGTCAACAATAAAATGCTATCTAAATAGATGCAGACAGCACGTAGCGGATACTTTTCATTTTAACATTGCACAGCAAGATGGATTCTCATATTTGTGAGTTTACAAACTCATGAGAATATATCCGGACATGCCCCCGCTGGTGCGGTAGGACCCGCCCACTAGTTGGCGAACCAATCACAGAGCAGCATTGAGGTTTGTGTGGAAGCCAAAGGTGAAGCACCCAAGCAAACTAAAACAAGCAGACGTACTTCAACCTATTTTCAGCCTATTTTAGCAAAAATAGACTATTTTCTTTGTGAAAAATGTGCAGAAGGTAAGCGCTTTGTGTAGTTGTGGACAGGGAAGATTTCTGTGCTTTTCTTTCAACTGGATGCGACAAAAGTTTGATTTATTGGCTTGTTTCACTGTTGTGACTCTTCCACCAATCATTAGTCATAACATTCCGCCTTTTCCTGATCACTTTCACTGAGAGCAGTTCCAGATTGATAACTGAGCAAGGTTAAAAGTCAGTAAAGAGCCTTATACTGGGCTCATTTTCTCTTTTTTGCAGTGCATCATCCCCTACCTCCATCTTCTCTCCTAATCCCTTGTTTGGAGGCCTCCTGTTCTTCCCTGGCTGTCAGTGGTTTGTGTCGGCCTGCTCATATCCATTCATGGCATTGTGTTGTACAATTACCCTGACAAATGCTTGAGTGATTTTCTTGGCGCTGTTTCATTTAAAAGACTCCCCCCGCAGTACAAGAAATAGCTACAGAAAATACCGTCTCGTGCTCATAAATATTGTAATTGTCCGGAGATAGAAGGACTACTCCGAGATTTCCAGTTTTGCGGTTACCACGGCGAGGCTTTAACTTGTCGGCAAGCTGAGCGCTGCAGATAATAAGGAACTATCTGAGCACTATCTTCATCATTATGCTGTTGGGTGACAGCGCGGTGTAAAACATGCAGATTTAGCAGCAGTAGCACCATGAGGGGAATGCTAATTTGGTACCGCTTTTTGGTGTTTAAGTCTTAGGTTTTGACAATGCAAAATTTACTTCAGCAACAGTCCATGAGAGGAATAGTGAGTGGTGAAGCTGCGGGAGCTGTGTGTTTGTTATAACTTGCTATATGTGTCGAGTGGACGTTATCGAAAGCAAGGCACTTGAAACATTTTTTTTCATACTTGGAATGAAACATCGTACACCAATGCTCGAAATAAACAAATCATCAATCAACCATCAATTATTTCGCAATCAAAACACAAATGCAAGATCTAGTCTAATGCTACTCTGTGGAACATCCCAGATAAAGCAGTAATATCAATGGAGCTCCACAGTCCTGCTGCTTCAAAGTCGATTCTGGTTCCATAGACTTTTCGAAAAATGTTAATATTAAGAGTGTAAAGATACGATGGAAAAGCAAGTTTAAAATGCAAAAGTCTGAGAAATGTTTTAATAACTTATTGCTTTGTTATTGCTAAAGTTTCAGAGACAGATTTTAAGTAAAATTATAGGTCTTGTGGTCATTAGTCATTTCTAATTAGCCATGAGCAAGCTGTCAAACTTTTAGTGTTATTTTTTTTAGTGGGTGGTCACTGTTGAGCTGTTATCGCCCAGCAAAAAGTTACATATTGCTTGCCTGACAGAATGATACCTCTGTATTTTTTATACAGAGGCGTATCAGTCTGGTCACGACTCCCTCCATCGCGTCTTTAGCCAAAACCAAACATGATCGAAACATGTCTCACCTCAGATTAACAGTGTTTAGTGCTTCTCTGCTTGATTCTGCAGAAATATGCAATGTTTTTCAGTCCTCTGTGATTTTTTTCCCTTTCTTTTTTCTTTGTAAGCAGCCATATATGTTTTGATGCGTGTCCCTGATTGGCTAATCCACTTGTTTAACATAGTGATGTGACGTTCGTTTAAAAGAGCCGAATCTTTTTCTTTCTAATTTGTATGCATTTTTATATTGACACGAGAATCGGCTCAGAAGAAGAGCAGGCAACACAAGTGAGAGCTTTGTGCACAAAAAACATATTTGACATCATAATAACAGTTAGTTTAAAAATTATTATTATTGTAGTGCAATGTTTTATTTTGATTCTATCTCATTTCACAGGGTAAACCTACTCCCAACTCTCAGTCTGAAGCATTTTAAACACATTTAAGCCTTGGTCATTTCGTTCGTTTGTTGTTAAATTAAGTTCTCACTTCTGCTTCTGTCATTTAAATTAACAGTAAAAGAGCCAGTCTTTTGAACGGCTCTTTGAAACGAACGGATCTAAAAGATTCGGATCCCATAAAAGAGCCGAAACGCCCATCACTAGTTTTGCAACACTGTCAATCAACCTGTTGCCTATCCAGCCTAATGTATTTTGGGACCCACTGTGCGAGTGATTACTTCTTATTTGTTGGGTTGTTGGCTAAACAAGGAAGTGACAAAAAATGAACTTGTGAAATAAATTACTCTCAACACAATCAAGACATTTTATTTGAATCACAAAAAGAAAAATCGACTTAATTTCTTCTCAAAGGTAGATTTGTTTTGGCGCAAATAAACAAAGGCTGGTTTTCAGACAAAGAAACAAGAAATTTATTTACAACTAACAAAGATTAACTTGACAGATTCGTCCGAGTGCAAAAATTAAAATTTGATGGAGGGTAAAAACTATTAAATCTGAACCTGAAACAAAACAGAAGAAAAATAAGTAAACAGGAACAATTTGTGCAAAGCGTTTCAATAATCCAGGGAAATTATTTTCAATTTGATACTTTTGTACTTTGAAGTTTAAATGAAACAATATTAGTTTAGATTTTAACTTAAAATTGATAAAATTCATTGATCCAAATGAGACACGGTAGCCAAAAAATAATATTAAAACATTTTTAAATGTCTCAGTGAAAATAGTGTTGCTTCCAGTATGTTCCACAGTATGGCATTAACATTTATATATTTTATTTAATGAAATAAAGGTGTATTTATTGCTCAAAAATACCTTGAAAAACATGCATTCTTACTGTGAGTGGGATCATCTCTCCACAGATCTGACCTGTTACTTGACATGCTGTTTAGGTGCTGTAGCTGATTTTTAACTTAACTTTTGACTTAATTTGTAACACTTTGCAGTGGTCCAAAGTTATTCTTCAATTACTTTCTGGATTCCGAGAATCCTAATAATTCTTATAATTTTATAAGGGGTTTTTGCAATTCTCAGAGACTAGAGCAGAGCTTTGCATCACGATAAAGCTAACAACTAGCATGCTAACATGCACGTCCTGATTATCTGACAAGAAAGCACTTGATGCAGACAACATGCAGTGGACATATTTTGACCTGAAGAGCTACTTATACAATACAGTATATCTGTACTGAGGCAGTTTACTTAAATATATGGGGAAAAAATGGGGTACAGGGCACAGACTGTATATATAATGGACATAACTAACCTGCTGGCTGCCGCGGTCCAATAGGAGCTGCACGTCTGTCTCCATCGACTCTGGCTCTAATTCACTTTACATTGAAAAACTGTCGCCCCTCTCTCTGTAACTGCTGCAGTGAGCCTCATCATTTTGGTCTTAAAATGTTTATATTAACCCGCTCTACATGATCCTGGTATTTTTATTTTGCTATTTTGTCCGTAAATCAAGACAGAGCATTTATAATTTTGGTCTTAAAATGTTTATATTAACCCGCTCTACATGATCCTGGTATTTTTATTTTGCTATTTTGTCCGTAAATCAAGACAGAAGCATTTATAACAGACAAATCAGGCGCTTTCTTTCCCTGAGGTCAGTCCTGCTAGCGTTAGCAACAGCTTTGAAGGACGGTGTTGCTAAGCGTCTGCTCCAGCGGTGCAGGAGGGAAGGGGCGTTACCAGGGGCAAAACTCTCAGTTTGGTCTAGAGGGGGGACAAAAAATCGATGGAAGTTAGAACTATCCTTCAAAGGGAGTTGTAACGATACCGAATCATAAATTCAATAACTATGTTATTATGATAAGGCTATTATTAGCCTACTAGCAAATATTTGCCATTTGAACAATGAAAAGGTATTCAATAAAGTTTAATTTATTTACAAATAAACTATGTGTGCAACTGTACAAAATACTGTTGAACAATATGAAAACAAATTCAAATCGAAATAAAAATGTCGAATGAATGCCCCATTCAGGCCATACTAGGAGACAAAAGACTTATAAAGAAACAGATGCAACAAGAGATTCAGTCGATCAAAACTTTGGTTAAATTAAAAAAAAAAAAAACAAAACAACTTGCATGAACCGATTAAAATATTGAGGTGGGCTTCTAACGACCTAGATTTTGCACCAAACACGTTGGATGGGATGTATAAAGGCTGGACGGAGCAAGGCTTAACATCATATTGTACGTATTTTCTCAAGGAACTCATGAGGGACTTCCAATCAATTCAAAGACAATACCAGTTGAATAATAACGACTTCTTCAGATTTCTATAAATTTGTCATTATATAATAAGCTTCATGCCAAAAGATAAAAATGTTTTTGAAATACCTATTGAAGATCTTTATTAAGACATATCAGGATAATTCAGGTCAGAAACTGATTTCTAGATTATATAAGGACTTTTAGGACATTAAAATTTCAAACACAGACTATATTAAACAAAAATGGGAAGAGGAAGCAAACACGGTTTTGTCGAATGAAACCTGGTTGAAACACAGTGCTTTCCAATAGAAGATCTCCAGTTCAAATTCATGGAGATGTTTTGGCTGGAGGTGCCTCAGCAGATACTTTATAACACCTGCACAAAGCTCACATTATTCAGGCTCATCCGGTCGTTGGAGGAACTGTGGTGTTCAGGGAGCAAATCATTTTCATTTGTTTTGGGCATGTCCCATGATACAGAATTTTTGGAACAATCTTCGATCAGAGTTGAAAGTAATATGTGTCTTTAAATTGGGACGAATTATTGTTTGGACTTTTATATTCTGTGGACACAAGTACTGAGATTGGACGTTTGTTTGGTATGTTGAGTTTAGCAGCACGGAAGTCAATAACTAAAAAATGGTTAAAGTAAAACTCTTGGAAAAATAAAGTATAAAAAAAACCCAAAAAACACACACACACACATATGTATGTATATGGCGGACATAGTGTACAGAAACATCTGTGCAGAGTACAGACTGGAGACCCCAAGGTCAAGGTGGGAAACACCTCCAAAGGTAGTAGACAATGATCGAGCCAAGATCCTGTGGGACTTCCAGATACAGACTGACAGAATGGTGATGGTGAACCAACCGGACATTGTGGTGGTGGATAAACAACAGAGCAAAGCCGTTGTGGTGGACACTGCAGTACCAAGTGATAGGAACATCAGGAAAAAGGAACATGAGAAACTAGAGAAATACTAGGGGCTCAAAGAAGAGCTGGAGAAGGTCTGGAGGGTCAAGCCATCAGTGGTGCTCGTGGTCATTGGAGCAGTCGGGGCAGTGACCCCCAAACTGGAGGAGTGGCTACAGCAGATCCCAGGAAAAACATCAGACATCTCAGTCCAGAAAAGTGCAGTACTAGGAACAGCAAAGATACTGCAAAGAACCCTCAAGCTCCCAGGCCTCTGGTAGAGGACCCGAGTGTGTAAAAAGGGATCAGACCACTCGCGAAGGGTGAGGATGAGATTATTTATTTATTTATTTATTTTAGATTTAGAAAAATATCAAATATCAAAGTGGTAAATGTTTTAAACACACCTTAACAGACCACAAAATCCAGTGTGTCCCATTAATAGAGGAGATTATGGAGGCCCCCCATAATCAAAATTTCTCTCCCATAGATATTAATCTAAAAACAAGTTGAACAATAGATCCTTGTTTAACATTCACAATAACATATAAAAGTAACTATTGTTAAAAAGAACCATTTAAAGATTAAATGGAAGCACTACATTTAATTTATACTCCAACGATTTTTTAAAAATGTAGATTAATGGCAAATATTAGGCAAAAATATTATTCAAGCTTTTAATCATGTTATGATTATAATTTATTAAAAATATGTAGACTAGGTGATGTCTGTTTAGTTGTTACTCAAAACTAACGCGCAAATGAACAGAGCGCTCACAACTGAAGCTCATGTGGATATGATTCGCGCTTAAGTTTCACTTTTGTTTTCTCCGCTTATGGCAATTAATAACAAAGGCAGCGCTGCAGAGCACGTGCTTTTTGTTTTGATAACTTAGTGATTTTACTCTGCGGTTACCTGAGTGAAGGAGGACGATTATGGCGCTTTACGCGGACTCATTTGGCTGCATCTTTACACACATGCGCCACAATGGATATATTTACTACTCTACTACTACTTTACTTGGGAATTACGCTTTTACCAGGACCAAGAAGGAGTTTTTTTGGCGGAGTTTGGGTCATATTATGTGTTTGGTTTCAACTTTTATACTGTAAAAGTCCCGCACTGGAGACACTGTCTCTTCAACTCTTCAATTTACCGGTAAGAAAATACACTGCGCTTTTGGCACTTGGCACAGATGTTAAAACCCAATTGCGAGTGGGTGCCATTTGTTGGTGCAGGGCGCAGTTGTGACTTGTGTTGTGAGCACCTGCACTTCTGTTAATTCAGTATATTTACTGGTTCATTGGCGCAGACATTTAAAGCCAAGGAACCAAAGGTTGGCAGCATTTGATGTTTTATATCAGAACAGCCCAGTCACACTGACTGTCCAGAAGCACAGCATCTTATGAGTTCAGATATTGTACCTAGCAAGTGTATACTCATCGTTTCCCTCTGGTATTGTGTCCTAAATTTTACACACGTTTTACCTAAAGTAACGGAGCAGAATAAGAAAACTGAATTTCTGAATAATACTTACAATGAGGCTTTATTGGCTTTAACTAAATAAATGCCAGACACATTTTTGCCGATTTTTTGTTTCTTTGGCACGAAAAATGACAGCAAATGTACAGCCCTGACACCAGCGTGTATGTCACCGGAGCAACGGACTAAACCAATGTGTAATAACAGGGAGGGGTGGATCGTTTTTTCATTTTCTGGCTTATTTAATTACAGTGAACTGTGTGGATACTGTATACATTCTAATATATAAATAGGTTTTACCATAATTCGCTATTTTTTATAAAGCGTTAATGCAAGAGGAGAGGGGGACAGCGAGGGGGGAGGGAGGGACACTGGTCAACAAGGCGGGGGTCCAGACCCCCGTGATTTCCGCCTGTAGGCGTTACCTTCATCAGCCTCGCTCTGGATTGGCTCTTTGGTTGCTATGATACTCATGGTTGTAATTCCAGATGTGGAACTGAGCCCCAAATTCACCCCTATAAGTGCTCTAGCCTCAACAAGCTTCATTTAACTTAGTCCACTTCTTTATATAGTCTATGGTACAGGGCCAACTAATAAGAGCAGAAATAGCCAAAGTGTGTCACAAATTCACAGTTTTGAATTCTTTGATTGTATTCCTTAAGTTTTGCATCATCAAAATATATCATCTGACACTACATTTTTCTGTCATCAAATGCACATCCTGCTTGTCTTCTTGTCAAACTTCTCTGCATTTAGCTATTACCGTTAGCCTGCAGTGGAGCTAAAAGTGTAGATGTCGCGGCGGAGGTTACAGTCGGATAATGGTATTGTGCCAGAATGAGGGAAAGTGCCGGGCACCGTTACCACATCTGCGTCACTCCGCGCTGCTACAAATGCTATCTGTGGAATAAATGAAAAGGCACAAGTGAATCACGGGGCACGGCTAAAGATAGCTCCACCTAAGCTCCTCATTGCGTATGATCCGTTTCCCCTTTAGTCCTATAGGAGTTGGAATGATGCTGGAAATAAGTTGTAGGAAGAAAATTGCAGTCTCTTTTTGCAAACAATAAAGTAAAGAAGTTGCTAGTCGCTGTTTAGTTCTGTATATTGTGTTGAAGGCAGTTCAAAGTAGGAACCACTTGCGAAAATGCATGTCATCACGAGACATGCTACGATCATTTGAGGGTGAACTATGTGACCTTTCTTTTGGGGGTCTGTCACCTGTGTCTCTATGAAGATGCTATTTTCCGGTAATGTTACACAGTATGGCATTAAATATATCTTTCTGGCAGTTATTTAATTACATGTTTTATTGCATTTTTACCATGGTAAAATAAAAATTCGAGTTTTGGAGTTTTTGAGTGTAGATGTTTCGCTGCTCATCCAAGCCGCTTCTTCAGTTCTGGTCAGATTATTGGTGGACACTGCCTTACATCTGTCTGAAGTGAGGAGCTAGCTGCACTGAAACCAACACATGTCTGTTAGCTAGGTCTATTAAACTACACTAAGTGTGAACAGTGCCTGAGTCATATTTTGCATAATTGTTCAGGCCCCTAATGGGTGCTCTCACAGCTATTAGCATACTGGCTATCACTATTGTTTTCCTTGTTTTGATGTAAGTCTGAGGATGGAGTTATAAATAGGAGATAAATGATGTCTAAGCCTCCCGTTCCTGTTCGGTGATCACCTCTCCACGGATCTGACCTGTAACTTGGCCTGTTGTCACCCACTTGTCTTGCACCTTTAAAGCTGGGGTAGTCTAGATCTCTAGCTCTCACTAATGCTACGGCACCCTGTGGTATTCACATGCATGAATTTTTTGGTCACTCGCACAGCTTTAGACCAGCATTTTCAGAGAGAGAAGTTGAAGCAGGGTGGCTCTCATCTCAAAGCCTCATATAGTGACTCACATGGCTCTTTCCTACAAATTTATAATGAAATGTGAACAGTATGCAGCTGTCTGACTTTTGTCACAAAGTTTTGCTTTTACAATACATTTTATGCAGAGGAAAACTAAATGAACTTGCAAGAGAAAAGTTGGGTAATGCAGCTTTAAGAGTTGAAAAGGAATCCTGAAGTAATTTGAAATCTCTGAAAATTGCCATAGAAACTTGCCTTGAGACTAACTGTACTGAAATTCTCAAAACTCACAGGAATCAATCTTGTTGATACATTTGAGCTTGAATGCCAACAGACGTGGATAAGGTGCTCAGGGCTGTTGTGCATTTGTGGATACGGAAGATGTTTGTGGTTTTATTTACCAAGTGGATTTAGCAAAAGTTTGATTTATCAGTTTTTTCCAGTGTTGTGACATTTTCCCCAAATCATCTTATACCTTTGACTTGGAGCCATCCCAGATTGATAATGCTCATTACCTGCACATATAGATCTGGTTTATGCTAAGTAAACTGAGATGAAACACCTAAACTACGCCCATAAACATATTTCAAGTAGGGCTGTTAGACTGGGCATTGCCTGAAGAGAGAGTGAGGGAGGAGCGGGGTCTGGAGGACTTAAGTGGAGAGTGAGGGGGGAGGAAGGGTAGGGCCAGGGAGACTAAAGGGGAGCGTGAGGGGAGACGAGGGGCGGGATCTGGAGGACTAAAGGGGAGCGTGAGGGGAAATGACGGGCGGGATCTGGAGGACTAAAGGGGAGCGTGAGGGGGGAGGATGGGCAGGGTTTGGAGGACTATAAGAGGAGAGTGAGGGGAGGAGGGGCGGGATCTGCAGGACTAACGGGGAGCGTGAGGGCGGAAGAAGGGCAGGATCTAGGAGAATAACAAACAGTCTGACTGGCCTAACAGGTATCCACACTTCAAGCTCCGCCCCTGCAGCCAAGTGTTTATAATCAGAAACACCTAGTTTAATTAGGCCAGTCCTGAGTGATGTCACATTGCACTTGAAATCGCAGTGGTGACGGCACACGCTCAGGTTTTGACTGTTTTTGACCAGAAAGCTGCAAACTATGACTGCCGAACAGTACTAGGAACAGCAGACAATACACCATGTATACAGTTTAGTAGCAAAAGAGTTGATTTACTGTTTACTCACAGTTTAAATAGAACTATGAAACAGCAAGGCCATCATTATCTGAACATTTCTGCCTATTGTGCATTGGGTTTGTTAGCATGCACAGCTATGTCGGTCCTTTTCAGTATAATTAATGAGCATGGTGTCAGACAGTGGCTGTGGGGTGAACTGATTAGCGGGGTCATGTACTGCAGGTCAACGCTTTAGTGAGCAAGATGATATCACATAAAACTAGCAGAGCAGGGGTAGAACGGGTAGAGATGCGCAAAGTTAGCAATCAGGGCTAGGGGAATTTAGACTTTCCAGTTGTCTGACAGTATCTTCTAATGTGTCGTTCTAACGTTATCAAATCTAATCTGATGCAGGTGAATTTACTGCATGTCGTAGTTATGGAAACTTCACCACCCCAAAACGAGCAATGGGTGGATCAATACTAAATGTAGCTATATCACTACTGACAGGTATCTGAAAATGTTTGAAAATACATTGCTAAAGGATAGTAAATACAAAACGAATTAGTATCGTCGTTCGTGGAGATTTTTGGGCCAGTAGAACCAGACAGAATCCTGACAGAGCATCGAAACGAGGTAGACATTGTCAAAACACATACTTCACATAACATAACTTGTTTTTCTTTATTGTAGATTAAAACACTGAAACACTGTATTTAACTTTTCTTTCTATTCTTCCTATTTCTATTCATAGTAGATATGTTACGTAACCGCCTTTTTTGCTTATATCTTCCAGTGGTGCCAGTACATAGAGGCACATAGGTATTGGGATGTCTGACTCAGGCGTTTCTCAAAATAGTATAACCAAATATATAGCAAGTAAAACCGATGTGCTGGAGATGATGTAAGCTGCTGTAGGTACTGACCTTTATTGCAATATTTGGCTCTGGGATAAAACTATTTCCAAATAAATATCAGTTTGCTCAACCCTAAACAAACTGTAGGGCAATAGGGTAATAGTAGACAGACACCAAGCAGCACACGCAGCCTTACAAGGTTAAAGGTGTAATGAGTAACTTTTCTGGTGAAGAGTCTGTCTTCTATTGCTTTGCCTGGAATATTCCAAATTATGGCATTTAACGTATCTATCTGCATGGAGACAGATAATTGATGCCACCAGGTCAAGTTACAGGTCAGATCTGTGGATAAACAAGCGTGCTCAAAGTGAGAATGCCCTTATGAATCTTGATTTCTTTTTAGTAATAAAAGCACCTGTAATTGAAAAAGGAAGGTAGACACGTTTACGGTACGGTATGTAACTTTCTGGAGGTGGCATGTCACCTGCATGATTCCAGGCCAAGAGTCGGGTTTGTGGAGATGCAAGCCCGCTCACAGTAAGGACAGTGGGATAAACTGAAAAAAAAACAACAAAAAAAACAAAACACTGTGGCACATTTCAGGAAAAGCAATATCATCACCATGGAGACAAGAGAATGATAATATTGATACTGTAAATGAGTGTGAATTTTCCACTAGCGTTATGTATACGTCAGGTAATTATTTATGGGGGTGAATTACAAGCATGAAATTATTCTGAAGACAACTTAAAACCACCTTTACTTCCATGTATGTTCACAAATCCCTCCTCTTCACGTCTGTTTTTAAGTTTAGCCAGTAAATCCTTTAAAGACACAACGCCAGTCACCCGCACTGAGATAAGGTGAATTTCAGTTAGCTTACAATAGTACTTCCCTCACTTCCTGTTTGGCAGTGTAAGCAGGTCGCTAAATAAAACTGCGCTTTAAACAGAACGCTTTGACCTGAAAACGCACCTAAATAAAGACATGTGAGTCATACTAAGTAACACATGAATGGGACCGGGTTTGGACTTCTAACACATTCTACCATTCATGTCAAATCTCTTGTTTAAAGATGTAGATGCAGATTTTTGGTTTGCCTAGAATGATCCACAGTTTGACGTTCAGCGTATTTATCGTTCAAAAATGCCTTGCAGCCTTTTATCTTACTGGCACAATGTTTTAAGGTTAAGGTACAGATTTTATGTCTGTGTCTATGTCTTTTAATAGTTATTTATCTTGATTCTGACGGCATTTTTCTATTCTCTTGCTGTTCTTGAACTTTGCGTTACAACGCTGGAATTTCCCCATTGTGGGACAAATAAAGGTTCTCTTATCTCTTATTCTTGAATGAGCTTGCCTCTCCACCATAGACTGTATAAATAAATGGACATAGCTAACCTGCTAGCCGCCGCGTTCCAATTAGGAAGTGAGCGTGAGCTGCGCTTCCTGCTCCAACGACTCTGGCTCCAATTCACTTTTCATTTGAAAACTGTGGCCCCTCTCTCTGTAACTGCTGCTGCCAGACTCATTTTGGTCTTAAAATGTTCGTATTGACCCGCTCTACGTAATCCTGATATTTGATTTCACTATTGTGTCCGTAACTCAAGATAGGAACATTAATAAGAAACCAATCAGCTGCCTTCTTTTTCTGAGATCACTCCAGCTAACGTTAGCAACAGGTTTGACTGACAGTGTTGCTTCGTCCACTTCTTTATACAGTCTGTGCTCTCCACAGTTCTGACCTGTAACTTGGCCTGGTGGTGGTCTCCATGGAGATAGATACTGTTGATGTTATACTGTTGAACAGTCCATGCAAAGCAACATCTTCATGGGGACTCAGGTGACCCAAAATGAAAAGACAGTGCACCATTAAAGCCACAGTACGTAATTTTTTAGCCAAAAAAAAACAAAACTTTTTTTTTTTCATTGTGTTTATTCTCTCTTGCATAGTGGGGATTCAACCACCAATGTGACCAATTATGTTACTTCCAACAATAACTAGAAAAGGCCTTTTTATGACTGCTTGTGTACCGCTTTGTTAGAATACTTAAAAGAATAATACAAAAACTACCACAGATGTTTAGACGTACAACATTAAATCAATAAAAAAACATCTCTAAAAATAATTAACCCTAATACAATGTCCCATTTTAGTGCGCATCTTCCACTTTTCTTAAACTGTCCCCATTTCTACCCTTCCCTCCATTCCACCATTTATTTGTGTAGTTACCTCCCTGTGGAAAGCACAACACTCGCAGTAAGCATCTCCTCTGTCGGTTGTTGGTTGTAAGCACAAAATCCCAGACAGATTTCCTCAAAGCTACATATTCTTGCTCTCTCGGGGGAATCCCAAAGTATTCCCATGCCAGGATCTATAATCCCACAGTGTGTTATGGCTCTTTCTAGGCAGCCTTCCAAGTCACACCAAGGGGAAAAAAATATGCACACACAGATTGCTATAAAAGCTATGGAATTGTGGTGCAGCAGTTTGTCATCATTATCTTTGACTGTTTGCTCACACCTACCTTAAACGGTCCATATTACGCTCTTTTCTGATGTTGTTTCCTCATCAAAAACATATAGAGCCATATATAGGCTTAGTTCTTCTCTCAGACAGAAAACACTCGGTTCCACTTTGTGACGTGTCATGTGGTAATACAGGAAGTGCTCCACTGTGTTTTTAAACCCCTTACACATTCACTAGAACCATTTGGATCATTTCAGCCCTGGAATTGCCTATTTCTACTGTACTAAAGGTAAACGGTAGCTAAAGTAAAAGAAAAGTTTAAATATGCCAACTGGACAAGCGACTTCTTCAGTTCTGGTCCGATCACTGGTGGTAGATATAAGGCAGTGTCAACCAGTGATCGGACCAAACTGAAGAAGCCGGCTTGGATGAGCAGCGAAACGTCTTCACTCCTTCAACATTTTGTCCTGTTGACAGATTTGAATTTTTCTTTTACCATGGATCATACCTGGACGACGGGGTTACACAGGTGTAAACGGTAGCAGTTAACTTGAAAACTACCGCTTCATGACATCACAAGGTGGAGGAGAGCATTTTGAGCTTTGGAGATGTAGACAGACTACTACTAAGGGATTGCTCAAACGTGTGAATGAAACAAAACAAGAGTCAATTTTGCGTAATATAGGACCTGTAACTTGGCCCGCAGATAGGGCTTTCAGAGTGGATGGTCAGGTAATTGGGCGTCCTCGCTTTGGGCCTCCCCTCATTTATCTTCCCTGCAGCGAGGACGGTGAGATGTCCAATTGAGCATGGAGAGCAGTGACCCTCACCTGACCGGCCAGCCATCGGTGACTAGTCCCTGGACTCTGGCCCTACCGCGGCTCCCCTCGCTGACCCCAGCACTGGACCCCAACGTGGGCACTTAGTCTAAATGAGTCCCAGCCAACCGTGGTATAATGGATGTCTTTAGCTGTCCGTAACTTAAGTTTGGAAGAAGGGGTGTGTCTCGCAGGGAAAATGGTTTAATCGCTTAAAAGCATATTGTTACAAATCATGTGTAAAGACGGAGACGTGCAGGCAAGACATCCCTTCCTGCAGAATAGCAATTGTGTTGTTTTGTTGTTAGTAGACTGGAATGATGTGCCTCATTAAAAGTGATTAAAGGTGCGCTATGTAACTTTTATGGTGGAGGGTCTGTCACTTGCCAGGATTTTTCTCACTTACGATTCACGGGTTGCGTTCACATTTGGATGTTCCAAGGTCCCGGCTAAAAACTAGAGGAGGGTGGGCTTTTGCTGTAGCTGGTCCCAGTCTCTGGAACAATCTTCCTCTGTGTATTAGAACACAGTCACAATCTTTAAATATTTTTAAATCTATGTTGAAAACTCATTTCTTTGCACTGGCTTTTAACACAAGCTGAGTGGAACTTTGTACAACACTTTGAGCAACTGTGGTTGTTTTAAATGTGCTTTATAAATAAATATAAAAAATCTGGACACGACCAGCACTAGAGCAGGACCAAACCAAATGTAACTGCGCCCCATTCTTGAATATTTTAGAATCATCTTCAATGATTATTATTAATAATGCTTTAATGATGTATCTCTTTAGGCACTAAATGTTCCTTTACAATTTTGGACATCTGTGCCTTCAACTCCTTCAACCTAGCTTAGTAAGGGAACATATATCAACTGTAAGTAAGAAAGATAGGTCAAGTCTATGACCTATCTGTGCCCCCCAGATATGTGGCAAACATGTTCAAATCAAATATAACTTTTACTTAATTTAAAAATAACTAAACTAAAAGGACTCGCTCTGAACTGAATGGTCACTACTGAAACTCCAGCACCTGAAGCCAATCATCAGTCAGTGCTAGTGCAGCCTCTGCAGCTCAGTGAGTGAATTCTGGAGGTTCTGATCTTTCACATGAGACATGGCCTGTCCATATACTGAGAATGAGAAAAAAAAAATGTATGTGTCCTCTATCTGCAGGTGAAGACACTGGCAACACAGGTTCAGTTGGAATTGCAACTGCAAGAGCACAGGCTGCATACAGTTCCTTTAAATACACCAGGCTAACATTTCTTTGGTTTAAAAGGAGGACATGTTTGAGAAAAGTAGGATGCCAGGGTTTGTCAGTAAACACCAACCAACACACACATATATTAAAAAAACAAAACTCCGGCACTGAACACACATTAGCCACACAGCATTACCATCTACACTCACATTTTTACATGTCATATTTGCCTCTGTTTGGTATTTGTCATTCGTTAAAGAGCATGCTGTTAATTATGCTAACAAGAATGGCCCCGTGGTCTTGTGACTGCGTTGTCCCTGAGACCCGGTGCTGGTGTGGGGAGCCCTACACAAACTGCACTCTGAGCTGCTGGTGTGGTGCACAGTGCATCATTAGTCACATTTAGAGAGTGTGACTGGGGACCCTAGCTTACATCAGTCCACATGCCCTTAAACCCATGGGTAATCACTAATTCTGCTAATGATGATCCCCTCTCTCGCTCGTGCGCTAGCAGTGACGCCCGGAATGCTAACTACGCTCTGATTGAGACATGCAGCGGATAGACGCGCATATTTATACTGGGGTTTAACTGTTATGAATGAGAAATTATCCAATTTGAAACTTCCTTCTCCTCTTCTCCAAGGTGGATGCCGAGAAGTTTCCGGTAACTGTGGAGTTGGCTCACCATTTGTATTCAGATTAGTTTAGGGAATGTAACTGAGGGTAAAGTTAGAGGCGGGACAGGAATAGAAAAATATAGAACTAATATGAAAATTTGTCGAGTATCGAGTATATAGCCAAATCCAAAAAAACAAAAAAAACAACAACAAAAAAACCCCAATACAATAGAATTTAAAATGCTGACAAAATAGCAGACAAAAAAATAACAGACTAGCAGTGTAATCTTTACACTAAATACCCTTAATTTCACTTGAAATTTCTGCAGTTTTGTACGTTTTGTGATACTCAACCTCAAACAGTTATTTACAGGAAGATTTCATTGGAAATATTCTTTTTGCCAATATCACCATCTTGGTTGGAATAAGGGACCATGGGCCAGTTAAAGTTTTGCTTTCCGCTGCAAACTGGATTGCTGCAAAGTGTGACTTTTCAAAACTCGCCAAAATCCATCTTGTATGGCTCTTGGCTGATGCATTCGAGTTCCCACAACTTTTGGTGCGGAGCAAAAAGAGTAGATTTTCAGACAAAAAAATGTGTTAGAATAATTGGTAAGAATAAGATCTTATGCTTTAAGATTGCGCAAGACAAAATTACCACAAGATTGTGCACACATGAGAATAATGATATTGTGAGATTTTTGTGTTTACATCTGGATTGGACAAAAAAGGGTTAAGTGTAGTGAGTTACACCTCTTATAGTAACAGAAGACAGTGCTAGAATGACGACAAAATTAAACAAATTTAATAAAAAAAAATTGTGAGGCCAACAACCGACATTGGGAACTCAATCGTGCAATTTATATACTCGAAATTATGTTAAAATCTTGTCTTGTCTCGTTGTCGTGGACCCGATCTCATGTCTCGTCTTGTCTTGTGGAAATTGTGTCTCATCCCATCCCCAGCTAACAAGCAAGAGTTAAAAATGTATGATGCTATACATTTCACTATGTTGGTATTATGGTATTTTGTTAAGCTCATTAGCTGCTGTGATGGGCTAAAACGCAAATAATGTCAGTGGGTGCCATTCCAGATCAATTCTACTGAGCTAATATTAGCACTATAATATCTGGTTAGTTCAAAGCGGCGCATCGCACCAACCAAACACGTGACCAGATTTTGGTACTGTGCCCAACTCTGCCTATATGCATGTTTTAGGAGACTAGAGGTGAGTAATTCTTCATATGAGGGTTGTCAAAAGTATCAAAAATCAAATACTAATCAACACTAAAACTAGTATCGAAACCAGATACTCATTTGAGCAACTATCAATACTAAAAAGTCACATTCACAGGACAGAAATGAGCCTTTCCTGAATAGCTTCAGGAAATGTTCTTGAGCTGTATCAGAACAAGTATAAGACACATAGACTAGTACACGCCCATGGACCACTATGGAACCTACCTGAACGACTGAGGGATTACACAGATAAAAGACCACAAGGTAATCTAAAAGAAAGTAATATTATTTAATGCTGAAAACCACATTCTATTGTCTAAAGAGTTATTTTTTTTTTTTTACTTGAATGCTTGAATAAATAAAGTATATGTACAACACAAATACAAAAATACAAAAACCACAAAACGTTGAGCACTGTCCAGCTACAACAGGGATATAAAGGGTGGATCATGATTCTTTTTGTTTATATTCCATCCATTTTGTCCAGCACTTAATGAAGATATGTCCTTTCAGTCGTAGAAAAAGTCAATCGTTCCATTGAATATATTTCCTCTATAATGTCTCTCCTTGTTCTTGCTTGTGACAGAATTTTAAAAGGGTATCTGTCCTTTTTAAACTTCTAACAAAAATATCTTGGGGTCCTTGGGAATGATGTAAATCAAGATAGTATCTGTTTTGTCAGACACATTGTCCCAGAATGGTTTTAATTTTGTGCATGTCCAAAAAATGTGAGAGTGGTTAGCGTTTGAGTGGCCATACCGTCTCTTGAGGAGTAATAAAGAATCATACAGGGCTCTTCCTCCCAGATTCCCTCCACGTTTTGGAGCTAGTTGTAGCTGTATCTGTAAATACTTTTAGAAAACCAACATTACTCATATCATCTTGGCTTATTTCTGTGTCGTAAAGATGACGTACGTGTAGATATGCAACCAAATCTGTATTATCCAAATTGATCCAAATGATTTAAAGTATTTCCCTCCACAAACGTACACAGGGCTGTTAAACCTTTTTCTTTACAAAATGAAAACGTTGGGTTTGTATCACCCGGTTGGAATTTTGAGGAGGAAGAGGGCCAGATCAAGATCCCAACCGCTTTCAACACATTATATTTTTAAATTACTTCACACCATGTTAATATTTTCCGCAATACAGTTTCTCTTGTTGCACACCTTAATTTTTTCCCCTAATTGTATCATAAATGGCCAGTTTCCCATAACCAACTCAGTTTCAGTTTCCACCCTGCTTCAAATTCAGGAGGACACCAACATACTGTATTTCTTAGTTGGGCAGCATAATATTATGCTTTCAAGTTAGGGATGGCCAAACCACCATATTCTTAACTAATTTGGAGTGTTTTGAATTTGATCCTTGGTCTGGTACCTCCCATATAAATCTCGATATTATCTCATCCTAATTCTAATTGGTAATGACATAAAACGATAAAGAAATCTTGGCAAAAGGTTGAACTGAAGAGCTGGTCATTTTGTCTTATTGCCTGCGCTAGAGGTAGTGATGGGACTTTCGGCTCCTTTATGAGATCCGGATATTTGGATCTGTTCCTTTCAAAGAGCCGTTCAAAAGACTGGCTCTTTAATATTTTATTTATATGACAAAAGCCAATGTGAGAAGTCATTTTATCTACAAACTAACCACAGTGTTTAAAATGCATCAAACCGAGATTGGGAGTGTGTTTACCCTTTGGAATGATGCAGAATCGAAATAAAACGTTGAGCTACAATATTAATAATTTAAAAACTAACTGTTATTATGATGTCAAATCTGTTTTTTGTTCACAAAGCTGTCACTTGTGTCGCCTGTTCTGCTTCTGAGCCAATTCTTGTGTTGGTTCAGTATAAAATTCTAGTGTTAATCAGTATAAAAATGAATAAAAAATTATAAAGAAAAAGATTTGGTTCTGTTAAAAAATGAGATCCAGTTCCAACCGTTCACGCTAAGGAACCGTTCAAAAGAGCCGACCTGTTCACAAACGTCACATCACTAGCTAGAGGTTTTATAAACAAATCAAACAATGAGGGGCTTAGCCTGCAGCCCTGGCGATTTTCTTTGTGCAGTTGAAAACTAGAGGTCGGGTGTCCATTACTTTGGATTCTGGCCATTGGCTTACTATACAGTGTCTGGATACATGTAATACAGTATGTTCAACCCCAAACGCTCCAGGACTTTTTATAGAAACGGCCAACTGACCCGATCGAAGGCTTCCTCTGCATCAAGGCTTACTTCTATAATATGTAATGTTCGTCTGATCATGCCGTCCTTTTATGAATCCTGTCTGATCCTTGTGTATAACTTCCAATAGACAGTCTTCTAATCTTCTTCGACCTAATAAAAGTAAATCGAGCGAACAGAAAACAAAGTACCAACATTTAATGTGGAAAATCACGTTCTATTGTCTAAGAAAGCGTGTTTTTAGTTATCACCGTGGTATCGGAATCAGTATCGAGTATCAAGTCTATTCCTTCGTATCGTGAGAACACTACTAAAAAAATGCATTGCGATCCAAGGTTTCTGGATGTAAAACATTTCCTGGGTGCTGCATACGCCTGGCAGCTCAGACAAAGTGCACCTTCCGGCCTGTCTGCTGGATACGCTCTCGTCTGTACAGCTCCACGGGCCCTGCAGCTTAGCCTGACCCTCCCCGGAACAATCTCTCTTAAAGGACGTGTCTGGAAGCCATTCTCCGCACATCCACAGCCCACAGACAGCTCCTCCAGGTGAGTAAGGCTAGGCTGCTGAAAATTGCCTACAGGCCCAGTAATACACTCACATTTAATGGATTTTGGGAGGGTTTTATCTGAATGTCTAATAGAAAATTTATATGAAAATATCAAAGGCAAAGCATAAAATGTAAGAAATTGCTACTTTGAGACTTATCTTGGATTGTCGCCTTATCTGCAGCGGTGTGATACCACTTGAAGCTAGCATACTTCTGAATGTAATGACAAATTTATAGTATAAAGTAGATAAATGCGTGATGAAAAGTGGCTTTAAGTTTTTGTGTATCAGTCTCCACAAGAAAGTTAATCTTTTTGAGACTGAAAACTGAAACTCCTAATTATTTCAAATTGTAACGCATGCTTTTTACTTGTGTTAGCTATCTCATAATGTTGTTTCCTCATCAGAAGCGGGTTAGCCTACTTTCATATATATGAGGTACAAGTCTGTGCTATAAAACCTAGAAACCTTGGCCAGAAGAACGCGAACACAGGTTAGGCTTGGGCTGGGCCATGGCTCTGCAGAGATGCTGAAGGGTGCATTACAACCTCAGTTAAAACGTTTGCACCCTCATTTCAGGCGCATAAAATAATGCCACTTAATGGAAGCGTATTATGTTTGCACCCCTTTGAAACTCGGATGCACCTTCAGTCAGTTTGGTCTACAGCCAGGCCTGGGCTGCATTCAAACTTGCACATATACACATCAAAATGGGACTAAACCCGGAACAGACCATGATTAAACAAGAACACGATCAAACTACAAGAGGATTAAACCAGGATGCAAATTCATTCATCATCGTAGTCTGCATTTGAACCAACTTCAACCAGTGCCGCTGGTGCAACCTGTCAGGAGAAGTGAGCTTCCGCCATACAGCACCCAGGCCCCGAGTTTTTCTTGGTCAAGACTACCTTAGCTGTGCATGTTTTGGGTTAGGGAAAGGAGAGTGCCTGGAGGAAACCCAACTAGACGTGAGTAGAAAGATGCAGTGGCTGAAACCATGCTGTCATTTAGGAGTATGGCATGATAGTGTTCATTTTTCCTGACAGGAATCAACAAAGTATTGTTCTGGGCCTAACCATAATCTAATGATTAGGCCCCAAAAAGTGAAAGGTGATTGGTTGAGAAGAAAAAGTGGCTATGATGGACAGTCACAGAAAAATCACATGAGGTAAGCGCATTATAGGAAATCCATGTTTAGCTTCACTGTTACTTAGAACCCACATTTTAGCTCAGATGAGGACATCTGTTGACTCACTGTAGTTATAAATGCTATTATAGAGAAAACATGGGTGAGAGTACATGCCTCAAACAGCCGTAAACGTGGGCTACAGGATAGTCCATGTTTAGTCATTCAGCCGTGCCTTTGTTCCATAGTGATATAACAGCTTCACTTACTCATCTGTAACAGCCACACGGGGGGAGAAAAACACAAATACAGGCTTTTTCAGTTAGACTTTGGTATTCTTCTAGTCGTGGGTTGGAGCGCTTTTTGGTTATGTAAAAACAAATATTACCATACAAATATTAGCATACTTTGAAACATGGAAAAATAGCCATTTAAGCAAAGGGACCAGCACGCTAATGTAAGCGCACAGTAGTAATGGACACAATTTGACGGCAGAAATGGTCTGAACAAGTTTGGCAGTGGATTTCCTGTGACGTAACTATCTGGGGAAATTCGAAACTGTGATTTCTGAGGCCTCAGGAGGACTCAGAGTGTCAAAAACAAAACTGAAACATATTAAACATGTTAATACGCCGTTTTCTGTGAATATAGCATAACAATAAAGTGTAACATGGTGATCTAAATATGTTAAGTCTAAACAATTAAAATATCCCATAGAATATAATGTAATACCCCCTCTCTAAATAAACAGAATATGAATCTTGATTTGAGTAGCTTAGGCTAGATGTATGGTTTGACTTATTTGGACTGTTTTATTTGACTTTGTTATTTGATAATCATGAAATTGAAATGAGTATATTCAGACAAAAAAAAAAAGTAGCTTACCAATTTTCTTTGTAGTGTTTGTGGAGCTCACCATGCCAAACTAATCAGGTGTGTTTGCAATGACCCCGGAGCGCGCCACATCAAATATTGACTCGTGCTTGTTGTATACACCAGTTACATAAGCAGAGATGATCTGCAGATAGTCCCACCTGGAGACCCGGGAGCTGCATAAGATGATGTGTGTAACAGTAATGTAATCCAGGCTGGTCCGTGGCGGCTTCCTCTGGAGACCGGCAGCCAAACGGAGCATGAAGGGAAGACAAGGGCCGCAGGAGGGGAGCAGCCATGACTGTTGGACAGGATGTGCCTAGTTACACTCTTGTTCACTGAGATCGAGCCAGCACCAACCACACCCGGGAGACCGGCGGGGGAGCAGCAGGCATGTGAGGGCTGAGGGATACACGAGGGCGGATGTGGCGGGTAACTTTACGTGGGGGGAAAAAACGATTTGTGCTGTGAACTAGAATTCAGGATGGACCGATCCAGCTTTTTCAGTTCCGGTTTCAGTATTATAGCTTTAAGTATCAGCCATCACCCGGTAACAACTGATACCAAGTGCAGTTATTTCTGGTTTATTTCCTTAACCGAAAAATATCGTAAGACAAAATTATAATAAGACAAAACTGATCCAAATGTGTTACGTAGCTGTTATTTGTCTACAGAACAGCTTTGTATAAATAAAAGTTCAAGCATCATGAGACTTTCTGCTCCAAGATGCCAAACACTTGTAAATCAATATGGAATATAATACCTTTTTTCTGGTTTGAATTCTACAGCAGTTACACAGCCTTGGCACTTTGTTAAGAAGGTGCTCAAAATGACTGTGTTTGAATATTTTTATTATAATATGGCAATGAAGAGGTCACCACAACCTTTCATTTAGTAGATTATATAACACGGCGAAACTGCTCTTTTGATTCCACACATATTTGGGCCCCACTCGCGGTTTGAATGGGGCGTATTAGTTAAAATAATAGCTAGTGCACCAATACAAAATTTAAATAGCTAATCATTGGTATATATTGTAGCATGACTGAGTAAATCACATCGCCTGACTTCTGTGGCAAATATATGGAGATCTGTAAGTTCACCGAGTCTCTGGTCTTTGTAAAGAAAGCTTTAGTAAAATAATTGCTGTATATGTCACAGTGGCTCAATTAATAACACCCAAAGATGTTTTAAAGTACATTAATCATATAGTACACAGTTGGTGGTGGCAAGCACAACTGCCAATGTGCGGCGTTGGACCCACCATCCAACACCACTCACACACCACATTCATACTAGGCAAGATGCTTTAAGTGTCTTGCCTAAGAACACAACAACTGTATTCACTAGAGGCACTTTGGTCCCATTGCAGCAGCTGGTGTTCCTAGCGGTCTCCCATCGCAGTACTAACCAGGCCCAGCTCTGCTTAGTTTCCGAGATCTGACGAGTTAGTTGAGGCATTCTCAAAGGGGTACGGCATCAAATACACACATACATTCACCATGGCACAATACAACCCAGCATAACTTTGAATAACACTGACAGAGTTGAATCTTTAATAGTATTAGTATAGAATTCTCTGTCTGCTCGTACCGTATAGACGCCAAATATACCTCAGAAGTGCTCCTGTCTCGTAGCAGTCTTGTCTGAGCTTTGGGGATCGCCTGAGTTTTTCCCTTCACTTGGGATGCATGAGAGAGCCAGCAGCAGTGACAGCATCATCAACAAACACACAAACCACACATCCAGGCTGCAGCTGAGCCACTCGAGAAAAAAAAAGAAAAGAAACACTCCAAATGTGTGGAGGAAACAGCGCTGCCCGAAGGAGAAATCAAATCTGAGCTGCTTTGTTCCAAACAAACAACAGCCCCGACTTCCCCATTGCCTTGTTTTCACAGCAGTGACTCGTGTCAGGAGCAGGCAGTTTGGTACAGTGAGCGTTAAAGAGGCCAGTCTTTGCACTGCTACGTAAATGCTAATGTCGCTCAAGCTAAACACAGTGAAATAGGACAGGATTATAATACGGCATGTTTTGGGGTTTTTAGGCATAAATACTTTTTTCTAAACAAATGGCTGAAGGTATGACAGCACATAGCAGCAGCTGAAATTCCAAACAAAAATATTTCTCTTAGATTAGCTGCAAATGCTGTTGTCTATCTCTTCCAGGGCTGCTGTGGCTACAGAAGAAGTTTGCCATCATCAAGTGAATGAATGTCGCAAAAAGCATTGCATTAGAACAAAAACAAACCAAGCCATTTTATCTCTTAAAAGTGCATTATGCAACATGTCTGTCCGCCACCTGCTTGTCTCTGTGGAGATGCTATTGCTTTGCCTCTCTTTGCATCTCCTTGGAAACAAGCAGGTGAAAGCACTGGACCAAGTTACAGGTCAGATCTGTGAAGCGGCTACCCTGTTCAGATATTGTTTATAAGCTATAAAAGCATATCAAATCGAATAAAGGCAAAACATATTTAATGCCATACTGTGGAACAGTCTAAGTTACATAACCTTAAATCAATCATCTCATTCTCAATCATTCTTATAAATGCTCATTCTCTCGACTCCATCATCTTGCCGTTTGACCTACAAGTTACATCCTCTTCCTCAGCAGTAGAATCGTGCTCTCAGTCTTAGTGAGGAGTCTGCCACCTACATGTCTCAATGATATGACCTACAAGTTACATCCTCTTCCTCAGCAGCAGAATCATGGTCTGCCATCTACTTGTCTACTTGTAATGTTCCAAAGTATAGCACTAAATTTACCTGGAATGTTCCAAAGTATAGCACTAAACTTATCTAGCTTCAAGCAAGTGACGTCACCAGGCTAAGTTACAGGTCAGGGATCTCATGTAGCAGGCATGTGTACAAAAATGTTAAGTACCATTGATACAATCTATAAAAAGACAACTTAATGTGAACATGAGCAGTCCAGTCCCAAAACTCAGAACTTTGGACGTCAGGACATCCAGAGATGACGCCGAAGGCATTTTTGCTCATAGAGAAGACAAGTGAGCAAGTTTGAGGAAGTTTGTTCTAAATTTGTGTTTTGTCCCTATATACACTTTTAGTAAGTATTCCACGTAAAGTTTTATTAATGAGATCCCAGATCTCTGGAGAGGTGTCCCCACTTACGATGAGAATGCATGTTTTTAAAGTAGACCTATTATGCAAAATCGACTTTTCAGAGCTCTTAACCATGTTAGAGCTGTTTCCCCTTCTCATTTACCCTCTTGAAGTGAAGTGTTGCGGATCAACTCCCGTTTTCACCCACCAGTATACGCCCACTGCTATACCGGTGGTGGTGAAAACGGACTGTACTTAACTTTGTTCACTAATTTTATTGTCTTAATTGGTGATCGTAGGATTCGGTAGCATCATGTAGTCATTTTGGTACAAATGAGCAGCTATCCACGGGAGGTGCTGACAGCTACACGGCCCTTTGTTGTGATGACGTTTCAGCTTCCATTTGGCACCGCAGTTTTCTAACGCTGAATTCAGGGTATTCTTTTATTAAGTCACTTTAGATGAATATTGCGTTTTAAAATGAGCAAATGATAACATAATGATACATGGGCGTCATAGATTTGAACTATATAGCACACTGAAGCACAATATGTCTTCTTTACGACAGATGGGCTTAATACCATACGATGTAACATTCCAGACAAACCAGTAACATATCCATGGAGACAAGCAGGTGGCGCACCCTTCACCAAAAGGTTACATAGTACATCTTTAATATAATTTTTACTGCCAGGATAATCACGCCTATTCTACCCCTTGTAATGAAACCAAATGTCTCCTCAGACTGCAAACGCTGTCTGCATCCACAATCCTCTTCCAGGGCAAACTTTTCCACTTGCTCATGTCTGGGGGCCATTAAGGCAATTACAGGCAAATGAACCTAAGTAGGGCAGACTTAACAGAGTGTGGGGCTGCTCCTGAAGGTCAGACTGCACTGGCTCCGTAGACGCGCCTCTATAAATTCCTCCGCGAGCATGGCAGCCTTATTGGCATTCCACGCGGGCACACCTGTTTATCTGATGAAGCTATTTCCCTATGAAGGCGCACTTTAAACGTCTGGCTCCGTGCCCAGTTTATCGTTACGGGCCGGCTCGCGCTCTCATCCCTCTTTCTTTCTCTCTCTCACTCTTTCTCTCTCATCTGTTTTTCCATTTCCCGAGCGGCTGATTCGGAGGCTCAAAGTAGAAGGCATTTTTCACTTTTCTGATCTACCTGAAAATAACAGGCGTGAAGGAGGAGATGCTAATAAAGGGAGCAGCGTTGTGGAGTAGTGCACGTGGAGAATCGAACAGAAAAACAGCCGAAGGGGTTTAATATGAAAAAATCTACTTTTTGGAGCAATGTCTATGTTATGAGGCAGACTAGGAGTTCTTTTGTATCTTTCTTGTTAAATTGGTTGTAACTACCTCGCCTGGCAAGTCTAGAATGATCTCTCTGTATTTTTTATACACAGGGATATCAGTCTGGTCACCACTCCCTCCGTCATGTCTCGAGCCAGACATAACCACAGCCTTGCAATCATTTCAATCATTGCTCACCCATCACCTATTATTTTGAACAAAATTACATTTCTCTCACCTCAGATTAACAGTTTAGTGTTTTGGTCACTGATTCTGCAGAAATCTGCTTTGATTTTTTTTTTTTTTTTTTTTACAAATGGACCATTCGTGTCCCTGATTGGCTAAGCCACCTGTCAATCACACCCCTCTGAACTCGGGGAGTTTCACCAGTGAACAGACTCACACTTTGTAAAGTACTGAAGAAGTGTGTATTCTGGATCCAATACAAATAACTACCATTTCAACTGTTCCTGTCCTTTTCTACTACAAGAGTCACTTACTGGATATAACATTGGATTTGAATTTATGTAACATGTAACTGAAAGATAAAACATTAAATAATGCATCAAATCTTTAAAAAAAAAAATAATTATGAGAAAAACTACCTGAATACTACCCACCTATAGGTTTATGCCTCATAGGGTTGTCAAAATTATCAAAAATCAGATACTAAGAGATACTAAAACCAGTATCAAAAGTAGATACTCATTTGAACAAGTATCAATACTAAAAAAGTCAACAGGACAGAAATAAATAGCAGAATACCTTTACAATGATCTCGAGCTGTATCGGAACTATCTAAATAAAGAGTGCTTTTATTATCATCATGGTATCGGAATCGGTACTGAGTATCGAGTCTATTCCTTAGTATTGAAATTGAGTTTGGAATTTTAGTGTTTTAGTGTTTTTGTGACAACACTAATGCCTTAACATTATAAGCAGCAATCCTCTTATTTCTCCATGATTTACTCCTAATTTCAGCCTGTAGTAATCATTTAAATGTATTCAAAACTGCTTAGCAAAGGGTATAAATATTATATGTACATGAATGTATGTATATTGTAACATGGGGGTGGTGCAGTTCACGGAGACTAAACACTTAATAGCTCCCGATAGGTCTCGAGGGAGCAGTGTCACTCTAAACACACACGGAGTACAAAGAGCTGGAGCTGGGGAGTTAAGTGATGCAATTCTTCCGGATGAATAACTGAACGGAGAGGGAAAAAAAAATATGAATGAACGCACAGGGAGGCAGGAGAGTGCACCGCGAGCAAGAGTGGGTGGAACTGCAACGTCTTGACTCAAAGCGACCACAAGCGCGACATATGCTGATGATAAAACCGCTTTTTAATAATTCATATGTCCTAGATTCGGATTGCCCCCCAACCCCTGAGGACTCCGAAATATGACGGAGAAGCCAAGGACCGCGAGATGGAGTTTCCAAAATGGGAGCACGGTTGCACACACGATTGCTTCAGGAGTTGGGGAAGAGAAAGCCTTTAGGGAATGAAAAAAACGGCTCTGGCAGGTCGTTTGTTGGAATGGAGCACCTATGGGCGACGGTAGCGCTTGTGCACGCTCAAACAGTGCACGTGAGTCTATGGCCAGGGGACCGTAAAGCCAGGTTTTAGTGCGGCTTTTATGGCTTACGGTAACAGGGAGAATGAATGGGGGTGTTATCCCGCTGCAGTGCAATCTTATCTGCTCTGATGGTAAATATGATAAACAGTGGGAAACAAATGCCAGCGTGGAATAGTAATAAATACCACTGAGAAATAACTGTCATTTTATGGGTCTACAGTGTGTATTGGCGTTGGTATAAAATCTCAAGATGCCAACAGCTTTGAAGATCCCATGTTCTCTACAAAAAATGACTTCTTTGAACTTACTGACATATTGTATATAATAGTTTTTATTATAGTTATACTCCACAGTGGTTCAGCGGTTGCAGCACTCACCCACCAACCCAAAGGCTGGAGGATCGATTCCCACTCAGACCAAGTTCTGTCATTGCGTCCTTAGGCAAGACACTTGATCCATCTTGCCTAGTATGGATGTTAGTGATCAGAGGGGCTGATGGCGCAGATTGGCAGCCTTACCTTCGTCAGTCAACCCCAAGACAGCTGTGGCTACAGAATAGCTTACTGCTGCCAAGTGTGGAGTGAATGAATGACTGTAATTTAGCATTATAAGAGGCTTAAAAAAACTGTAAAACACATTATTATTATTATTAAAACAAAATCACTTCCATGAAGACAAGCAGGTGTCGAAACTCCCACTAGAAAAGTTACATAGTGCACTTTTAAAGGCTCTATACGTGATTTTTCCCCCCCAGTACAGATTATATTGTATAAGCAGCTCTTAAGGTCAAAATATGTCTCCTGCGTGCTGTCTGCATCTAAATATAAAGCTTTTTTATTGTCAGAAAATCAGGAAGTGCGCATGTTACTGCAAAACTCATCGCAGTGAATAATTAAGATGCTCTGAATTCATGATGTAAGTGAGGAATAACTTTGGACCACTGCAAACCACTTAAAATGAACTGTTTTTCACGTTTTAAGACCTTAAAGCACCTTTAAGTTACACAAAGTGAAATATCAAGGTGATCCAACCAACTAATTTACAATTTATGACCTAAAAAGTCACTTATAACATCAGTTTTCTCCTCTCTACTGCAATGACAACCCAGGCAAAGTTTGACATTCCCTAAAACAGCCCTCGAAGCTGAGAGGTAGGAAATCCCTTTATATTATCCTCCTCCTCTACAGTCTGCCTGTCCGGCCCGTCTAGCTCACTGGGAAGGCAAACAAGCCTCAATCATGCGGCAAAGCGAAAGTCAATATATTCTGAATGGATGTGGATTGAGATGCCCGGGGCCTATAAAAATAATGGAGTGTGTAACATTACCCCCTCTCCCACGGAAGCAAGCAGCCGTTAGGGGCCAGAGGAGCTAGCATAACGCAGCGCTACTCATCTGAGCACCGCGGGGGAAATGCTGGGGTCTACCTGTGCCAAGAGACCCGCAGCCAAATTTAGAACCTTACAAAAAAGCATGGTTTGATTGCTATTCTCTCCTCTTGCTATAAGATTTCACTTTGCCGCCTGGTTAGCTCGCCGACTGCCTGGGAGATCCTTTCATGTGTGCTTTGTGCGTGTATATAAAATTGTTTTCCTTCTCCCCCCTGGTGAACTCAAGCAGCTAGTTTTATTTGCATGTATTAGGGATCTCGGCGCGGTAGCAAAACAAAGCTTATCGCCGAAGATAGAACAGAGGAGTGAGAGCACCAGCTTATAGAAACCCCGCGTGCAAACTGGAATTGACTTTTGGGTTATTTTTACACATGTGAGATTGGGTTGTGTGTCTCGGAAGCAGTGAGGTGAAATGGATACAGGTGAACTGGTAAATGTGCAAGAAATCAAGGTGGAGAGATGTGTTGAAGGGATGCCGTAATAGGTTCTATAAGAGGAAGTTGCTAATGCTTGATTATAGAGTTGATTATCTAGAGAACATAACATTGTTCCCTCATCAAATACACATCTGGAGTTGTATTTTGCTTCATTCAAACTTTATTTGAATTTGCCCAGGATTGTTACGTCACGGGTAAAAGCGCTATGTGGTTTTTAAGTCCATAAATCATCACCAGACTCGCTCTAAGCATTTCTGATATCAAATCGTGCTCATTACTACTGCGTACCTGTTGGGGCATGTTGCTTAAATAGCTAACATTTGTGTTGTCCCATGCTAATTACCTCTGCTGCCACCAGAAGGAGCTCTATACCAGATTTTAGTATGGTGAGCGCCTAACACGAAGTTTTAAAACATGATGCCAAAGCAAAGGCACTCGAGAACATGTTTAACAGCCTACAACGATACAAATCATGTCTTCTTTAATCAGTATTCTCTATGGACAGGTTTCAACTTCAACTAAATTTGTTATATTTCTTGCATTTGTAAAGTAATAAATAATAAATAATTCTCTTCCTCGGGAACCAAAAGTACAGTATAGACCTACAATTACCAGAGGTGGGTAGAGTAGCCAAAAATAGTACTGAAGTAAGAGTAAGGCTACTTACGCAAACTTACTCAAGTGAAAGTACAAAGTTGTGGTTCAAGAAATTCCTCAAGAAAGAGTAAAAAAGTATTTGTGAAATTACTACTTAAGTAAGAGTAACTGTAAGAATAACTGTCAGGACGTAGCATCTTTTGTCACTTGTAGATTTACTCACAGTGGGAAGTGTATCTACAACTTTTACCCAAGTAAGAGGGCTTTTACTTTAAACTACATATTACTCAAGTAAGAGTAAAAGTATGGTGTCTGAAAACTACTCAGAGAAATACAATATCGTTCAAATGTTACTCACGTAAATGTAACTGAGTACTACCTCTGACAATAACAGCACTTTATTATATTATACTTCTTTTGATCCCAGCTACAACATCTACTGTGTCTTATTAAGGCATTGACTAAATTGCACGTTCCCTTAGCAAAATTTGATTTGCCCCCTTAGGTCTCTTTAACCATTTTTACATCACATGAGCCCTTTCTTTAGTCAGAGAAAAGAGACTGAAACGTGTAATTTTGTGTGACTTTAACAGGTTTTCTGTTTGGCTCGTGGTCTGTTCATGGCTTGAGAAGTGAGTAGTTCAGAGGCAAAGTCGTCGAATACATATCTGGAGTTGTATTTCGCTTCATTCAGACTTAATCTGAATTTTCCTAGGATTGTTATGTCATGGGTAAAAGCCCTGTGTAGTTTTTAAGTCCGTAAATCATCACCAGACTTGTTCTAAGAATTTCTGACATCAAATCGTGCTCATTACTACTACGTACTTGTTGGGGCATGTTGCTTAAATAGCCAACATTTGTTTTTCCCCATGGTAAGTACCTCTACCTCTAATAGGTGCCAACATTATTTTCTGTCTGTTCATGGCTTGAAAGGTGAGTATTTCAGAGGCAAAAGGAACAAAATGTTTTTCAGTCTCTCATGTTAAATTTGCTCATCTGTTCTAATAGCTACACAGCTAGCTAGACCCTCTCTGTATTAGTAAACTGGTAAGCGGGAGATATGCCCTAAGCAACAAAGCAAAGCGATATGTAAACAGTGAGTTAAGACTTAAGTAATTAAACTCAGATCTTCATTACAATATAATCAAACAAGTGTTCATTTTAAGAGTTAAGAGCAGAAGTCAACAAACTCAGGAGCCACGGGCAACACTTAGAATTTTTGAGCGGCTAGAGTCGGCTAATTAGCTAGTTTATTTATTGATGCATGGGAAACAAACACTCCTTATATGTCGCATTCGTGTTCTAAAATTTTATGATGTCATGGTCTCAGGTGATGCGCAGGTGTCTATGTAACTCTATGGGAGTTTTACTGTTTTTGAAAGAAATAGACCATCCAAAATAGACACAGCCCTGTAATATTAACAGCTTAAAGTTCAAGCAGTTTCACTTTTGTTTATTTATACTCACAGAAGATGTTGGCCCAGTAATTACAGAAATATTAAACAAATTCCACCACCAGAATTCAGACCAGTCCTCCAGCTCAATTTTAAAGTAAACTGTTTTTGCTACTAAACTGTGCATATGGTGTTTTAATAATATTGTCTTTTGTTCATAGTCCTTTTTGGCTATTTTAGTGCAAACTAGGTATATTTGCAGCATTGTAGTTAAAAACACAAGAGTGTGTGCTGCCTCCAGTGGTTTCAATTATTCTATTTTATTGAAAAAACTGAAAACTTATGGCGTAAGGGGAGTGCCTGGAATTGAATCAAGAGCTATTTGTCAGATAGAAAACACTTTGTTAAGATGGATGAGTACGAGTCAGTCTCAAGGCAATGTATGCGGGGTCCCTCAGGAATCTGTATTGCATCTGAAAGTATACATTTTATACATAAGGTACATATTTAATGTATCCAAAGCTTTGAAAATGATATTTTTGCTGATGACACAAACATATTTTACCCTCATGATAATTACAACACACAAATTAATTAAATACATTTAAAATATTGATGGATATTAATAAATCATCCCAAAATTGAATTATAAAACTAAAGTAATTATATTTGGAAATAAAAAAAGTGTTGGAAACATTTTTTTTTTTAAATTATTACTA
>KN470477.1:3352-46584 GCA_000787095.1 Periophthalmodon schlosseri | reverse complement strand
TTTTTTTTTTTTTTTCCCCCAGCAGCCCTTCCTCCTCCGCCTCACACTGAACTCCGATTAACATCACAGCAGCAAACAGGACTGGGGTCACGGCTCCACAGCGCGCCCTGTCTGTTGGAGTGTGCCAGTGGAGGCGGCAGGCAGAAGATCCGCAAGCAGCACTCGGACCCAGTAGCAGTCCCCAGTTCAGGCCTGATGAATGTGAGACCACTGCATTCCTCTCCCAGACTCAGTGAACTCATGCAGCGCAGCCCTCTACCCACCATACTGGGCTCTCCTTCTAGGGTAAGTACTTTCATTTCTGTGGGGAAAGTGGTTAAATTAGTCAAGCAGGTAGTGTTTTGCAGCCTCTGATCAAGCAATTTTTTATGTTTGTTGTAGCCTGTTGGAAGCAGAGATATTCAGCCTCATAACATGGCAGTTATGGGTTTAATCTGTTTTAATTACCCATTTGTGACACTAATTGTGATTGACTTGTATTATAAAAGGGGTTGTGGGCATAACATAGATACAAAATGCAAATGGTTTGGAATTTGTGACGCAAAAAAAAAACAAAAAACGCATTACCAGTGGTGGAAAAAGTACTGCAAATGTTGTAATTGTGTAAACTGTACTTTAACTGGAGTATACACGTACAATGACTGTTACCAAAATAAAAAGTACACATGAAAAATACTAGTTACTTTTTAACACAATTTTAGTAATATTTTAGATCAGTATCAGTTATACAGAACATGATAAACTAAACTCTCTGTGTATTAAGTTTTAAACCATAATCTGCTTATTAGGCTTGCCACAATAACACATTTTGAAGTACTATATACTGCTACTGAGGAATATTGCAATAACCAATAATACTGAAACTACTATATGCCACATAAAAAAGTATAATCCCAGTAAACCTTTTTTTTAAATAAGCAGCATCATTAAAAAGCATGAGCTGCATCAAATATAGCAGGATGAATTGATAATTAGCCATAGAAGTTACTTCTTCCACCCAATGCAACCCAAATATTACTGTATTTGTATAAAAAATAGCAAAAAACCTCCCCACTATTGCTCCAAAATATACACATGATAAATATTGAGCACCAAAATATATTCTTCCAGCTTTCATTTAATGAACAATAAGTCGATATAGTAATTATCGTGACAGACCTACTGCTTATTCTGAGCTGTGATCAGTCAGAGTAGGCAGTGTAGTGTCTCAATAATTGCTTTTAAATAGTTCAATTACATACCTACAGTTTTACAAAATTATAAGAACACTTTAAAAAAATCTACAAAAAAATATAAAATGGCCCCAACAGTGTATTTGTAATAACAGTTGCTTTCCACCATAAGATACTTAAAACATCTGTGATTGAAAATGATCCTTAAATATGAAAGAGCAGGGAAAATTAAAATTATGTATCTCTATTTTGTCTTTCCTACAGGCGATCCCTCCCTTCGAGTTCCCTAAGCCCACCAGTTCTCCAAACCTCCTGACCTTCCTTACCCAGGGTTTGGTAATGGGGTCACCTTCCAACAGGACTGCCCCACCAGAGCCACAACCCATTCACTGCATCCACAGAGCCAACGACAACACCCAAGGCTTTGGAAGGTACAGACGTTTAGGTTTGATTTTCTCACCCCTAATAAACACAAGAACAATACAAAGGTAACACAACATGAACTTGGCTTTCCAGGTCTCAAAGCGCTGGTCGGCTGTCGGACATGCTGCTAATGGCTGCTTTTGGCCCTAGTGCTCCTGTGGCTGAGAGGGGCAGCACAGAGAACCTCACATCTGAAAAAGCCATTGACATTATAAGTGAGTATGGCTACACTTTATAATAACTACTTTAATTATTCAGGCATAAAAGCTACTTAATACCCTTACCCCTTTAATTAAGCTTGAATCATTATTAATAAACTATTAGTTCATTATGAATTAAGTCTTTGTTCATGCTTAAGGTGTAGTCATTTTAAAGTGGTACCGTGATTATTAAAGCAATATCACATGTAGAACTTTGTGTAATGTAACTGTGACTGTTTTTTGATAATCCATCTTCTTCCATAGCTCCCCCTAGTGGCACTGGCGGCTTTGCTCCCAGCTCTGGCAGCCCTGCACAGGTGGTCTTCACTGTGGGATCTCCTCCCACTGGCAGCACCCCTCCTCAGTCTTCCCGTCAGAGGAAATACTCAGGTAATTTTGATGCATTCTGAATGTGAACGTCTGCTCCACACGGACAGGCAGCAGCCATGTTCTTTTTGTGGCATATAGAAAGCATCTTTCAACATAATTAACTGTTTCATATCTGTTGTAATTATGTTTTATTGATTGTGTCATGAACATGCAACAAGCCTTTTTGTTAAAACAAATGGCACACTATTTTTTTGTGCAGTAACTGCCAGCTGTGCCCAAATTAGGGCTGACAAAAAAATTACCCAGATACTAATCAACACCAAAACCAGTGTCAAAAATGGTTAGTCTTTTGAACAAGTATCAATACTGACAAAAACCACATAAATTACCGGTAGATACATTTTAACATTTCCCTAAATAGTTTTAGATCTTGATCTTGACCTGTATCAAAACTAGCATAAAATTGTATTGTAAATCAAAAGAAACTGTCTGAGAAAATAGTGCTTTTATTATTGTAGTGTTAAGTATCAACACTTTCCGTAGTATCGAAATTGAGTTTGAAATTTTGGTATCGATTTTAGTATCATGACAGTTAACCCACAGCTTCATTACAGTAACAGCATCCAGAAGATGGAGTCGTGTGCTTTAAACATTTTTATACAGTATGGGTGGCAAATTTTGGAACTATCACTTGACAGTAACCTACTGACATTGTTCCACTTGTCAGGCTCGTTGACTTCAGTCAGTTCTGGGGGCTCTCTGACCAGCCGTTACCCCCCCCTTTCTGTTAGTTCGGGGGGCCCTCGCCCCAGCCGTTACCCCCCCACAGGCCCCTGTGTGGATGAGGCTCCCTTCAGCCCGCGCTTTAGCTTCACTGACCCCATCTCTGCCAACATGGGCGGGCCTGTGACGTTTGAGGCGCCTGAGCTGCCCGAGGAGACTCTGATGGAGGTGAGGAGCTGGGGAGCCAAAACACTTTTATTTATTGCATTATCAGCTTAGGCAACTGACAGCAAATTTTTTATCAGTAATTTTTATTTTTGTTTTTGATTTCAAATTTTTTTTTATATTTATTTAATTATTTTCTGTCTTGTTTGCATCTGTGTTTTGATAATGCTTGACCTGTAAATTAAGTAATTTACATTAATAGTCATCAAACATTTGTACAGTTCTATCTTTCCCTGCAAAAAGCTACTATGGAAATAATGCAGGTCAAATTATCAGTAGTATCTGTAGTTAGAATTCCAGAAGGCTCTATTCTAAAATTGTAAAAAAAAAAAAAATTTGAATGAGAATTGAAATAATGTGAGTAGATCCTTTTAAGCCAGGGTAACAGTATAGCCTGAGGTGAGCTTGGAGAAACAAGTGTACACATTAATACAGAGCTGTTTAAAATTCTCACACTGAACCACCTTCCTCTCTCCTGTCTCTTGGAGCAGCAGGAGCATACAGACACAGTTCAGAGCCTGCGCTTCACCCTGGAGTTCGCGCGCTGTCTGGTGGAGGTGGCTGCAGCCCGTGGCAGTGTAGCGGAGCACCCAGACGCTCCTCCTCCACCCCTCCGACAGCAGCAGCACAGCCTGGTGGCCGATCAGATCAGCTCCCTCAGCAGAGAGTGGAGGTAAGGCTCCTCAGTGTGGTGAATGAAGCTGGGGCAAGGATAGAGTCAAATGTATCGAAATCTACTGTAGATACTCATTTGAGCAGGTATTGATACTAAAAAAGTCACATTCACAGAATAGAAATTATCCTTTAAACCTGAGTAACTTTAAAATGATCTTGAGCTGTATCAGAACAAGTATAAGACACATAGACTAGTATATGCTCATAGACCACAATGGAACATACCTGGACAGGATTACACAGATATAAGACTGCATTAATATAAAAGAAAGTACTCTGATTTAATATTGAAAATAACATTCTATTGTCTAAAGAAAGAGTTTTTAATTATTATTGTGGTATCAGAATCGGTATCGAGTCTATTCCTTCGTATCAAAATAGTTTGAAATTTTAGTATCGTGACAACACTAGTCAAGGATATAGAGATGTGGTAGAACATTAAACCATCCACCCAATACAATATAAACGTTTACGATAGGCTTTTATGTTACTGGTGTCCTTTCAGTATGTAATATGTAATTTAATATACTTATGTTTGTCTTATTCAAAGGCTGAATAGAGTTTTAATTATGTAAAATTGTGGATTGTGTGCTCTGTTATCGTTTAAGTTCTTTGACTGACATGCTCAGAGTAGCAAAAGGGATGCCCTATTGGTAGTTTTTTATTCAGTCAGAAACAAAGTTTAAAAATGGTTAAAGACACACACAAAAAATAAATATGGAAAATAAACACGCACTCTCATTACTGATTATGCATATTATACATATATAATATAATCTGATGATAAATTGGACAGTATGTTGGAGATTTTAAACATTAAACATAAAGTTAGGAAAAGTATATAATTTTGAATATGTGTTTTTCTTTCCAAAGCTATGCAGAACAGCTGGTTCTTTATCTGAAGAGTGCAGACCTGTTGTCGACCGCCTTACACACAGCAAAGGAGCGAGTGAAGGAGGGCAAACTCTACCCCTCCACAACTGTCAAACAAGGTGAACAGGGCTTTTTCCAACTTGAAAGTTTATTATGGCCAATCTCAACAGAATTTGGAGCCTGACAATGTATTTTTGCCTCCGTGTAGTTGTGAAGAGGCTGAATGAGCTGTACAAGACCAGTGTAGCCTCCTGCCGCTCCCTTAGCACCCGTCTGGAGCGCTTCTTTTCTAGGAAGCATCGGCTGATGGACCAGATCAGCTCCATCACAGCGGAGAGACTGCTGTTCAGCCACACTGTGCAGATGGTAAGTCCCAGCAAGTGCAAAGTCAACTCGAGGGGGGCTGGGTATTCAGCAGAACACATTATACAAGCAGATTTGAAATGGGTCCAAAGCGATTCACTCACACAAAACGATATATATTTTTATCTTATTATTAAGGGGTTAGGGTTTGGAGTTAGAGTTAAGGTATTAAGTAGTTACTAAGCCTGAATCATTCTCAATAAACTATTTGTTCAGTATGAATTAAGTTTTTGTCCATGTTTTATTAAAGAGGGGGTATTATTATGCAAAATGAACTTTTTGGAGCTTTCTACCATGTTAAAACATTGTTCCCTCATCAAAACATGCCTGAAGAGGTTTTATATGCCACCTACGCATGTTTGAGTAATTTTCAAACCCTCCTTGCAGTTAGCAGTACGGTCCAAAGCTCAGCCCACAAGCCTAGGTCATGCTCCTGCGCAGCAGTTTTCCATAAATATACAAAAGCATGATACAAAACACTACATTACAACTTCACAAACCTGATGGGATGCGCAGTAGTTTCATTAGCGAAATGCACACCAACTGTAATGTGATAGCACCCTGAAGGGAGAGTGACTTGAGTGTGAGTAAAGGGAGGGGGAACTCAGAGCGTTAAAAACAAAACTGAAACTTATTAAACATGTTAATACGTTGTTTTCAGCAAATATAGAATTTTCAAAACAATAAAAGGTAACATTGTGACCTAAATATGTTATGTGTTAGCAGTTAATACCCCATAGAAGTGTAATACCCCCTTTTTGAGGCTATTAACATGTAGTTGTTATAAAGTGTTTTTATTTATGTATATGTATTTTAATGGTATGTATACACTTGTTTGTACCTAGTTTACTTCCAAAATGGCAGTCACTCACACTACACTATTACCCTTCCCTTAGCCGTTATTTTAATATTATTATGTAATATGCAGATCAACTCCAGGGTTCACTTAGATTATCTTTGTTGTGTAGGTTCAAGCTGCTGCACTGGATGAGATGTTCCACCAGGGGGAGGCCTCCATCCTGCGATATCACAAAGCACTGCTGCTCATGGAGGGCCTGTCTATGCTGCTCTCTGAACAGGAGGACATTCTCAGTGTTAGCAAATGTGAGTGTCTCTAGTCAACGGAAGATTATATTCCTACCCAAATTATATTTTTATTAGACTGAAATGCATATGACCATAGTTAACCATAGTGAAGTTTATCATTTTACTTCCTGATTGGACACGGGCAGCAGATATGACATATGACATAACTCCAACCGTAATGTTAAACCACCTGTCAAAATTACACAACAGTTATGATTAGACTAATAAAAGTAAATGAGCACACCTTTAATAATTTAATACATTGTTTTAAAATATTTTTTTCCTGCATTTTGGTTGGAATTTCCTGTGTTGATGACATAGGTAGGATGGCATAGAGCTCACCACTACTTCCATTACTTTTATACTTTTCTTCTCAACTGTTTTTCGACAAACACTTGACTGATGTAAAACAATGATAAATATTTACCACGTGTACGATCCCACCAAACCAAGTAATAATAATTAGAAAAGCATGAAAACCTGTCATATGCACTTTAAATTCCAAGAAAATCAAGGATACATTTCTGTGTTTTGTTTTGACAGGTAAAGAGTGCATTGAACGACGCATCACAGCTCTACAGTCTGGACTCTGCGTTTAAGAGTGGACCACAATGTAATGGAGTTTGAACCACATCTCATTTTTTCACCTAACATATTATAGACAAACTCTCAACAAACCCAATATTTTCTACTAGATACATTGTTTTTGCCTTCAGTTAGTATTTAGTAGGGTTTTGATTCACCTGATGACCATTTGATCATCTTAAACTGTGGACTGTTGAAAATGGCTTTGTCAATGGGTCTGACAAAAGCCACTAATGTCTGTCTTGGAGATACAAAGACTTCTATGGCACTGAAGCCAAAAAGAATCTCCTAAAGTAAACTAGTGCAAGTATTACCAAGAGGACACCTATCCACACACATGTAGTCAGATTAATGCTCTACATGCTTCTAATTGCAATTGACAATTATATAATCAAATCATAATGCGGGGAATTGTAGCTGTTGCAAGTTTTGTTTTTTTCTGTGTATCTCCAAGTTCAATCAAATGTCAGTGTGCTCAGGTAAAGGACAGAAAAAGATTATTCTTAGCTTTTAAGTGCACTGATGAAACCTGTTAAAATGACCAAAAACAGTTTAGTTACACTGTTAGATGTAGGAGGACATGCTCTCTGTTGGATATGTAATAGAACAGAATAGAAATCGACAAAGTGAGTGTGGCTTGCTTTTTAAAATAATCAAAACATCCTAAACTATCCAAAAAAAAAAACTGGAACTTTAAAATGTAGCTTTCCTACAAGGACTGACGTTTGTCCCACTGCTCTCACTTTAGCGTGTGTTTTTGAAGAATGTGGGGACGAGATGCTGTTGATTCCATGTTTGTGTTCATGTCTGTTATGTCAGAGCTGAATGAGTACAGTCACATTTGAATGTAGGCAGACGGGAGAAGCACAGGACGTCTAAGTGTTTGTACAGCATTTAGACTGATCCCAGAGCTGTGTGGAATGACTTTGCACTGTTGAAGTACTGTATTCAGTGGTTTGGAATGGAACATGCAGAACATGCTACTTTTGATAATTTAGTGATATTTCAGTGCGTTGTTATCTAGTTACTGTTGTGTGTTAGATGTGAGAATGCTTATCAAAGACGGTATAAGCTATGTTTCATTGCAGAGTTCTGCTGGTGACAGTGTTGTTTTGGCGTGTGCATTCATTGTATAGTTTAGTTTGTATAGTTTATTGACCTCAGTCTGTCCTGAAGAAGGTGAGATGAAGAGGCTGCTTTATTTGGAGTTTTCAAAGATAATGTGCATGAATACATGCATGAGTGTTTTATTGAAGTATTCGTGATTTGATGGAAAACCATGTTTGAACTACTAATGTTGGTTTCCAGTTTACACTGGGTACACTGCGTTTTACAGACTAAAGTATCTGAAAGAGGTTTTCCCTAGAGTGTGTTTGTTTGCCTTAATAGTTGTCAAGTTGTTTGATAGAGTACATCATTATAAAGAAATCAGAGTTCAACTTTAGGACAGAAGCAGAAATGAGTGAAGACACTGTCAGCAGAATGAAGCAACGTGTGAAGTGAATATTTCAAGATAGAAATCAAGAGAAGGCTGTGTATATTTGCTTTGTGGCCTTTTGTAAAATGTTTGGTTGATATTACATGTGTTTGTATATGTGCACATTCCACATAGACTAACCATCTCTCTTTATTTTTCTTATACTATAGAAATAGTATTGATGACTTTATAAATACAACTAATGCATATGTCACTTTTAATTCCCTTCAATTGTTATCAGCTTTTTTAATCACCTTAAGACTAAGAGTTATGCAGCAGCCAGTTTCCTGGAAATGCCTCACGGACCCCCAAAGTGTGTATGGAACTACGCACCATCGCTCATGCTGTAACTTGTTAAGTGTCTTTGAAAAGATGGCCTCTAGTTGTGCTGGTAAAGAGAAGTGCAACCCCCAGGAAGATTCAGCTAAAACATGCACTCCCACCTTCCTTCTGTCACTGATCTATCTAACTTGTTTGCCAAGAAAGTTTTTGTATTTTATTTTCACCTGACAAACTCTGTTTCACTTGTAAATATTGTAAATTAAGTTATTGCTGTTGTTGTACATATTGAGCGATGGGCACAGAGGGAACAGATTCCACCTACATTTCCAAAGAAGGGGCGCTCTGATCTACCCAGTGCCTTGATAAAGGCATTTTAAATGTGTCTCACCAATGACACACGATTTCATTGTTTTCTGTGAGTTCTAATATTACTGTGTGACTGAGAGTTGCAATAAAAAAACAAAAGTAAAGAGCTATTATATTTTGTCTTTGTTGCTTATGTAGACCAATTCAAATCTATTCAAACTCCTAGAAAACATGAACCACTTGCCTCTGTACAAAGAGACTTAATGCTGCTGCTTAGGCTACATGACTGCCTTGACAGCTCAATGAAAAGTCAGTATTTAGGTCATTTTATCTTATTTGTAGCTTATTGTTGCATTGTCTATTCTCTTCGCCCTAAATGTTCACGTGTGTCCACTGTAAGTCTATGCTTACAGCATGACACCAAACCAAACTGCTTTGGGACAGGGCATCAAACTGTTTGATTGGTCAATGCACCTGTCAATCTTGCACAAACTGGGGGCGGGTCATCATGTAGGAACAGGTGGTTGTCAAGGTAACGGCGTAAGTCTGGTCAGCCGAGCGGAGCTAACTTGCTAATGCATTTTCACAGCCAAACACACGATAAATAGTAAGTGCGGTTCAAATCGCTGTGATATTTAGTTTTTATTACCCGTGAGAAAAATCGCATCCGATCCGGTATGGTTTGGCGTCAACGCAAACTATGTCAAGCAGCAACGTCAACCTACCCCCGGTGCGACATTTGCCACACTGGACCCGAGTTGGAAGTCTGGGGAAACCATGCTCTGCGCCTCGCCTTCCACCGGGGATCCAGCTAGAGCCGCTCCGCACCGGCCCAGCAGCGGACAGGGGGCCGGTGATGAAGGCGCATTCACCGGAGGAGTCGTGCCACATCGACCCGGACCCCCGCGTCGCCTCGCTGCAGAGAAATATCCAGTTCCTCCAGCAGCAACACCAGGACACGCTGGGCAAGCTTCACTCGGAAATCGAATACCTCAGACGGGAGAATAAAGGTGAAGACAGAGTGTGTATTTCAGTGAAAGCCCATTAAGAAATTGGCAATCACCTGTACAGTAGTTTGAGTTTTATACGGTGGCCTAATTGGTCTAAAATTCACCTAAAACTGAACCCCACTCATAGTCTTGCCACTATAGCCTATAATGTCAAGCTTGATTTCGTAAAGGAAAAGGCTCGATATTCAATAGGCCTACTGATTTCAATAATACAATGATAATAATAGCCTGATAAGTCTTTTTTAGCATACGAAATGTGTTTGTTTGTTTGTTTTAATACAGAATAGTTGTAGGCTAGTCCCTGTAAATGGCTATCACCATGATACTAGCCTAGATCCAAACCATTCTGAAATTCTGGAAACGTCAATTTCTGATGTCATTTTTTGTTATTTGTCTTGTCTAAACGACTATCTACTTTTGATATGCTTACTATTTTTAGTAGGCTTTTGATTAGTAATTGGGCGTCCATTTTCTTGCTGTTACCTCATCATACCCTGAGTTGTGTTTTGTTTCATTCACACATGTTTGAGTAACTCTTTATTATTAGTCTATCTACATCTCCAAAGCTCAAAATGCTCTGTTCCACCTTATGATGTCATGAAGCGGTAGTTTCAATTTAACAGTTCCACCTTATGATGTCATGAAGCAGTAGTTTTCAATTTAACAGCTACTTTTAGTTCAGTAGAGATTGGAAATTCCAGGGTTGAAATTATCCAAATGATTCTAGTGAAAAAGTGTGAAGTTTAAAAATACAGTGGAGCACTTCCTGTATTACCACATGATGTTACAAGGTGGAACAGAGTTTTTCTGTTTGAGAGAAGAACACAGCCTAAATTTGCACGGTTTGTGTGTTAAACATGTATGAATGAAACAAAATACAACTATGGGTATGTTTTTGATGAGGAAACAGCATTACAACATAGATCAGAAAATGGGGTAATATGGCCCTTTAATAACAATTCATATAAAAGTCATGGAGTCAATAGCTTACTTAGCTTTCTTATAATAGGCTATGTGTACTTGGCTACATTAATGTCCACTTAGGCTATTCTCAGTATTCTCTTATATTACTTAGACAATTTTACGTAGTCTACAGGGAATTTCTTTAACCTAATTTGTCTCGTATTAAAAATGTATCACAACTTAATGAGTGAAACAAATTGTCCTGTTTTCCTCCTGTTAAAGCGCTGAAAAGCTATAGACATTTAATCTAGGCAGGGTGGTCGCATAGCAACTCCAGCGTTCTGACAGTGGCAAATGAAAGGTGAGTGCTGGCTTTGTGGGAGGTGGTGTCACTTTTCAGCACGTGCGGCCCTCGTACTGTTCCATACTGGCACATCTCAACACCAGCCCTCAGTGATTCTTCAGTCATCTGCCTCTGCTGTCAGGCCTGTGTACGCACAGGCAGGCGCACTAATGGGCTATGTTACAAATGTGCATCTAATGAGCCTCTATATGGCACACTCTATACGTCTTGTCTTATGACTGTTGCAGAGCTGCAGTATAAGCTGATAATGGAGTCGCCCACTGTTAGTCGGAGAGGTAAGTCATGGACAAATCCACTTAAGACTAGTTTTCCAAATTAGACTAGTTTTAGTTGAAACTTAGTATAGTGTGACTTATATGCGTGTCTGCTGGATAGCAGGATTGCCCACAAGTCGTGGAGGCTTCAGACCTCCCACTCAGGGCAGTGATGTGCGCACTGGACTGTACCTGGAGGAGCAGCTGCAGGACACGCAACCACTGCATGACCAAGCAACCAGGTTAGAATGACCTATTTACAAACCACCTGTCTATACCCCTGTCTCTTTCAACAGAACCACAGCTGATAACAGCTGTTATTGTATTAAAGCTTTGCAACTTGTATGTCGGTATATAATTAAAGGTATGTAACTTTTCTGGCTCCATGTATAATTGTCTCCATGGAGATGTTACTGCTTTGCTTGGAATGTTCCACAATATGACAGTAGGCATGTCTATCTTGCAATTATTCAAGTACCGGTGTTTTTGTGCCTTTCAAAACATACATTCTTATTGTGACCAGGCTCACCTCTCCACAGATCTAATTTATCATTTTTCCTGGTGGTCACCAGCTTATCTCCATGGAGATATAGTTTAATGCCAATACTGTACCACATTTCAGGGCAGGCAAAGCAATTACTCCATGGACTCAAATGCAGGTGGAGGAGCCTCCATCAGAAAAGTTATTTAGTTCACCTTGAAAAAGTTAAATGCTATATGCTATATTGTTGTAATGTTGTAATGTTATATTTCTTTGGAAGTGCTATGTGTTGAAAAGCTAAATGTGCAAAGTTCTAAAAAAAAAAAGAAAAACAGCTAATGCTCACTGCTTAATTAAGCAGTTACTATTAATGAATAATATACATGCAAAAAAAAAAAAAAAAAAAAAAACGGGGGGAGCCACTCTGATATTAAACTTTAGTTTAATATTGAAACATTTTTCTCTTTTTTTGCTGTTTCTTTCCAAAGGTTGATTTTATCACTATATGCTCCACAGATGTACCCCTGAGGCATTCACTTCTTTCCCAACTACTGTTCTATGTGCAATGAGTTCTGTTTGATCCTTTAAACCAAGTCATGTTTACTGTAAATATGACATTTAAAGATGCAGAATTGTAGTCCAATTACATCTATCTATAGAGATCTATCAAACGTAAAAAAAAAATTATATATATATATATATATATATTTTGTGTAAAATGTCCATAGAGATGCAGTACTGCAGGGTCTGGTAGTGGTAAATATAATTATCACACTATAGAGTCAGAGGTTTTAAGTTTAGTATTTAGCATCATAAAAGCTCCATTGATTTGACTTCAGGCTAACTGAAAATTCTATTATGTGTAACAACACAATCCAGAGTTGGGCTATGGGCTTACATGCAGTGACATAATGTAAAGACATGATTTCCTGTACACATATATCATTTATACATTATGTGTGTGTAGTACTACCACTACGGCTGCTATTAACCTCCATTCTATGTGATCTATAATTGATTCTCTGACTGGCGGAGAAGTCTGCGAGAGTCCACAGACGCAGCAGGCTCCTTCAGTAAAGTGCACGGTCCAGAGCCGAGGGGAGGTCTCATCACTTCACTACAGCCTCTGCGTATCCACAGTAGCCCCGCTCACCCACCACGCCCACCCACCCTGCACGAGTGTGAGGTCATCATCCGACAGCTCTACAATGCCAACAGTATACAGTCTCAGGAAGTATGTCACTCATAAAGGTTGCATTTGTAGTTTTACTAAGGCTGATTGTTGCACTGGTCTCTTATAGCTTTTGCGTGTGAAAGCTTTGCTGAGAGACATTGTTTTCAGTAAGAAAATCACTCCAGAAAACTACATTCTCACCAAAACCTATCTTGCTGATGGGACAAGGTAATTTAAGACAATTGAAATATTTTTAGATTCAACATTAAAGGTGCACTGTGTAACTTTTCGGGTGGATGGTCTACCAGTTGCTTCAGGTGTTATTGATCCTTTCATTGGTGGGATATCTATTAGGAGTTTGCAGTTTGCTTGGAAGGTTCCACAGTATGGCATTAAACTTAAAGTGACAGTAAAACTTTCTGGAGGTGGAAAGTCAACTGCATGACTCCATGGAAATACATTCTCCATGGAGATAGATACATTTTATGCCATACTGTGTAACAGTATAGGCCAAGGAACAACGTTTTCATGAAAACAAGAAGGAGGTGCCGCTCCTCCAGTGCCAGATTTATGGAGAGATGCAAATCCACTCACAGTGAGGATTCAGTGCAATAAAACATCCATAATGAAAATAGCATGCTTTTATTTTATTATTTGGCAAAAAACAAGAACACTGGGGCAATAGTGTGGCTTTAATATTTATCTTAGATTGATTGCTTAGAAATACCTTGAAAATATCTTGAAAAACACACTTTCTAACATCTTTACAGATCCAACCTGTAACTTGGTCTGGTGACACTGTCTGCTTGTCTTCATGCGGAAAAATATGTATAATGCCATACTATGGAATATTCCAGGCAAAGTAATAACAACTCTACCAAAAAAGTTACGTAGTGCACCTTTAACTTGTACTCGTGTTGCTTAGTCTTGAATTTTCTTTTGCAGGAAGTTTTCTGAAACCGAAAAGTTGCCAAAGCTTGGTCATCAGATATTTCCAGAAAAATCGTATGTAACTGTTTTTATATTCATGATGATACATTTTAGTTATACTGTACTGTGTACGGCAGCATATTAAGGCCACTTATAGATGAAGAGAAAACAACAAATTTGCAAATTTGACTGAAAAACATACACACATTTGTCTAAAAAACTGTAAATTTTCTCCCCAAAAAACAAGCTAATTTGCCTGAAAAAATATGCAAATTTGACAGATTGGAAGAAGTTGGTTTTGTTTCGGATGGCACACATTTTATGGCTAATAATGCGTCTGTAGGTTTGCTATAATAATATGACAGTCCAATATGAAGAACAAGCAAATTTGCCAGAACACCAGATTAGCTAGAATGATAGGTTGGTGGAAATTGCTTTGTTTTGGGTGGCACCTGCATAGATCAAGCTGGGGGTAACTTTTGCCTCGGACAAACTTTCAGGTGACAATTTATGATATTTTGCCCATTTTGAAGAGAAGTTCGATGATAGACTATAGATAGATGCTAGCTGTGTCGATGGAAACAGTAAGTGGCATGATATGAGTACGAGCACGAGATGATCAACCATAATCATTCATATTCAACAGTCCTGCAACATTTTAATATATTCATTTCTTACAAATTTGCAACTTTTTTCTTGCAAGTTTGCCACTTTTCCCCAGCAGATTTACTTGTTTCAGTTTCATAGATTTGCATGTTTTTTTCTAGCAAAATAGATTTTTTTTTCTGTGTGTTTAAAATATATAGTATCCAATCCATACTATCCATCCTATTCATCTGTAAGTGGCCCTAATACACTGTAGTACTAATACACCGCCAGACAAAGAAACAAATATATGACAAAAAAGTAGCAAATATGCGTGTTTAAAATCTCATGTTATCTAATTTTTTCTCACTAATTTGCTATTTTTTCTTGCAAATTTGCCACTTTTATCTAAAAATGTCCCTAATACACCTGTGAAATTCAAAAGCTCAGCATTTCATATTAATCAACACATTCCAAATGTGATGCCTGCCATTTATAACACCATACAATATACACACAAGGCTTCAATTTCTCCTCTTTTTTTTAGCAATTTATCAGAATAATTAGCTTTTACCTTTGTTATGGTCCTGAATAGGCTGCATTCATACTAGGCAATGACTAAATCAAGACCAAGCCTACATTATGAGTAAACATGGACCAGGGCAACCACTAGGGCTGCAAGATTAATTGTGAATCTAAATGCAATCTAAATGCTTGTCAGAAAAATTGTGATAAGATATCATTTCAGCCCTAGTGTGAGCGCAGCCTAAGATTTGGTTGCCCACACCAGAGTAATAGCTATTTAATTCACTTCTATAATCTTTTTGTCTTGTTTCCCCACAGCTCTGAAGCACCCCAGTCAACTGTGATCTTGCCCGCTCTCAAACAGTCGTTCAGTACATCTATCGCAGACAGACAGAGGAGAGCCCGCGCTGTGCAGAGGGGCCGCTGCAAGAGAGTGGTGCAGTGACCCAGCAATACTCATCAAGAGATTTTGGTATTTTCACATCAACAAGGACTGACAAAAGACAAAGGAATTTGCACATATAGAAAAAAATGTATTCTCTTTATATAGTAGAATGAGTTGTTCATATATGTGTAATAAGAGCACATGAAATTTTGTTTTTCTGGTTGAATAGATGTTTTCTTGTATATTATTCATTACATTACATTATTTCCAAATGTAAGTGTTTTTTATTGTGTTCTGTGGTTTATTTCCACTACTCTACTTTTCAGAAAAAATGACTTTTGGAGCCAGAGCGGAGTTTGAAGTGGGCAGGACTGTTGAGCTCCATAGAAGAGGAATATTATAATTTATGCATAACTAAGGGTACATTCACATTTGGTTTGGTCTTGTTCTAGTTCTGGTTTAGTCCAGGTTCAGTCCCAGTTTAGTCCCAGTATTGACGGGAATACACCTTAAATAACTAGCTTATAATTATAAAACACTAGTTGGTATTTATAAAATCAAATGTGAATGTATTATTAACATTTACTAAATGTATTATTTGTTTATACTATTCTTGAGTTTTGTTGCTATAATTATATGTTAAATGTATTTCTAATAGCAGATAGTTACCACTTGGCATTACATATTTAGAACTGCCCAGTACACAGCCCCTACGCACCACATAGTCAAAGTGACAAATACTACAATGACCATGCATCTTGTCATACTGAGTGTAAATACTTGCAGCTCATCTGTGTTAAAAATAATTCTCCAGTGATTTTTATGTTCACTTGTGGAGAAGCCTCCCACTTTGATATTTCCATTAATTTGTTGCATCACTGCGTCTTTGTGTAAATGTGGGAATTGGCAACCAGAGCTATTAAGGCGCAGTGACTACAGACCTATTAAGATTCACACAGTGTTGCAGTGGTGGGAAGTGCCAGCTGCAGCCTCAGGAGTCATAGTCACAACCCAACAACTAAATGCACAGTAGCCTAGACGTTTTCTTTTTGCTTTATGTGAGCCTCTCGCACTTTGCACTTTGCAGCTACTGAAATTTGTCTTTAGTCTACTATTTACTGTACCGCTGTTGAGGCTGATACTACAGTAACAGTGTACAGGATTTATTTATTATGTAGAACTTATTTCTGACTGATTAGGCAGTGGAGTTTTTAGTCACAGGGTGCACTAGAAGTTCCTGAAATATAGTTACTAAAAAAAAGGCTGGGGCTCATTGACAGCGCTGTACCAAATGGGTTTAGTTGCGGCCACCAGTAACAGAGAAAATGGGTCAGTGGTAGCACATAAACCCACAAACCTGAACATTTGTGATTCAGCCCATTTCATCCAACTTGCAGTGACTGATGAATCAGAGAATAATGCACCATGAAGCAACTTTGGATAATCTATGGGGTCCATTCAGAATGTCAAAAAGTGCTAAAGGTGATATAAACTGAATGTATGATAAATAGTATGTTTTTTCTAGTATATATGTTGCTCCTGTTCAGTAGTGTGCGGCCGTAGTGCTTGTAATATTTAGTCTACAAAACAATATCATATCGCACAACATTTTCTCCTTTTTTCTGGATGAACCAGGAGGAGAAAACAGCCGGACATTTCCGCAGTTATAAATAGACGTGTGCTTTTCGTGGGAGTAGAGTAGATGACACGCTTGTGCCGGAGATTTTAGTAAAGGCTCTCTCGCTGTGTCATGGCACATGATTGACAGCGGAGGAGGTGGGAGCCGTGTCAGAGCCAGCGCCCGCCCCTTCTTCCTCCCACTTCCCCTTGCTTCGGGCGTCAGTGACGTACAGCCAGAAAGAAAGCGGGACCTGCCCTCCCGTCGCCATTTTTCGGTCTCGTACTCGCACTTTTGGTGGCTCGTGTGAGTGGAGACCAGTTAAACTCTATCCTGAGCGCTTTGTAAAGTCGGTAATCGAGCGGCGTGCGTAATAATGCGCACGGATGTGTTGGGTTAAACGCCTGAGATGCGCGCGTTGAAGACAAGTCCCTGCTGTGAAATCATTTTTTGTGTGAAGACGTGTTGCGGGCCGCCATTTTTGCTGTGCTGCCTCAAAAGTCTGCTCTGACTCAAGGAAGAGGATTGTACGTTGTGTTTCCATCAATATTTCCTCACAAAGACGCAGCGGCACAAAGTAACCACTTGATTTCCTATTCGCAGCTTCTGAGGATCCGTTAGCGGCATGCTTTGGTGAGCGCTAGAAGAAGGAGCCACTTTCCATTCGCTTTACTGACTGGTGGAGTTAAAACGAGTTTTTCTCGGAAGGCGGAAAAGGGGAAGCTTCATTGATCAGTTGTTGCCTTGGTCTACACATTGCCATCTTTTGCTGTTTGCCGAGTTTCCTTTCAAACTTACAGCCCGACATTGACTGTTGCGTAAAAGTGGCACACTGTGATCCAAAGTTGGCCCAGGCTAGTTGCAGCCTGTTTCTGAAGCACCGGGTTGCTGCTGTTGGTAAATTCTGAAATCAACCAGGGTGTTTGGAGTTGGCAGCAGCTCCTGCGCCCAATACGCAGGGAAATATCACAGGACTACGCATGCCCTGCCCTGCGTTACCCAGTTTGAAACACCACACGTTTTAAATTATTATTCGGACTCTTCTCTTTTCTGGATATTACCATATCTTCACCAGAAATGTCGCGGTTTGATTCGTCGGATCGACCCTCCTGGTATTTTGGACCTGTGTCCAGACAAGAGGCACAGAACAGACTACAGGGACAGAAGCATGGCATGTTTCTAGTCCGAGACTCGTCTACGTGCCCCGGCGACTACGTGCTGTCAGTATCTGAGAACTGTAAAGTGTCTCACTACATTATCAACTCCCTTTCCAGCCAAAGGTTTAAAATAGGCGACCAAGAGTTTGAAAACCTACCTGCTCTACTAGAATTCTACAAAATTCATTTTCTGGACACGACCACGTTGATAGAGCCAGCTCCAAGGTAAGGATATGCTACGCCCCTGAACTCTGGCCTGTGTTGAGCTGTGTAGACTACTGATTGAGTAACCTGAGCCACACTGACGTACACAGACGTAAAGCTAGAAGTGCCATGGACACATAATTGTTATTATTGTTACATTAGATATCAAGATTTTGTGTATGCTTTGAGGCCACAGTCTCAAGACAGTGTCTGTTTGATTTGTTGTTGACCTTGTCACCAGCAAATGATGAATGTGTATCAGATTTTATTACCATGATGTTATTGACATCAGTGTATAGGTGCTAAGTCACTCTTCATGTTCAACTCTAAATTGCCTTTTCTGTGTCCAAAGGTACTCAAGCACAGTAACAGGACCCATCCAGTCTATTGGTGGACCAGAGGATAACCAGGAGTATGTGCGGACTCTATATGACTTCACTGGTAGTGATGCAGAGGACCTTCCCTTCAAAAGGGGTGAAATTTTGGTCATTCTGGAGAAGCCAGAGGAGCAGTGGTGGAGTGCTAAGAACAAAGATGGCCGCGTTGGCATGATTCCTGTGCCATATGTAGAGAAAGTGGTACGACCTTCACCCCTGCCTTGCCAGCCCTCACATGGCTCACGTAACTCCAACAGTTATGGAATCCCAGAGCCATCCAACTCCCTGGTCCATGCATACGCTCAACCCCAGACACCCTCTCCTCTGCCAGGCACACCTGGACCAGTCATCACCCCACTCCCATCCCTGCAGAACGGCCCTGTCATGGCCAAGGCCATCCAGAAACGAGTACCCTGTGCCTATGATAAAACAGCACTTGCTTTGGAGGTATTGTATTTGATAGTTTAAAGTGTCTTCAACAATGCATCGTATGCTAGATTTCTGTAATGTCTGCAAAACATTCTATCCCTATCCCTCTATCCATGGGTTTCATAAGGATAGGACAGTAGCCATAGAAATGATCAATTTAAAACAAAATATGAAATCTATTGGATGAGAAAAAGTCCTCAAAATGTTGCATATAACAGGAAGGTGAACACTATCAAGGATATACTAATAATGATAATAATAATGCCATGGTTCTGTATATTGCCTCTCAAGAGACCCTGAGCTCTTTACAATGCATTGTTCGTTCACTCTACACTCGGCAGTGGTAAGTTACTTCTGTAGCCTCAGCTGCCCTGGGCTAGACTGGATTGAGCTGTGCATTGTTTGATGAACGCTTGACTCTGCCACTACACTAAAATGGCTTTGCCTGCACAGAAAGTGGCTCAAAATACAATCCACAGAATAAAGTTGTGTTTAACTAGTTAGTGTTGTCATGGATGGATGGTGTGTTGGGCAATGCAGCATCGAGTATTCACCATCTAATATGATTTATCTACTGTGAGCACTAGTCTCATTAGCAGGCTAGAGCTGCTCTTAATGTGGTCACGGTGAAGTCTTGGAGGGTAATGCAGGTTTGTGCGGCTGTAGGCTCATGTTGAAACATGTAAGGTAATGCACAGTGATGCATTTATATACTGGGACCACATGGTGCTCACTCTAATACTGACTTGTGGCTGAGTACTTTCAGAAGAGTGCAGCATCTGTCACAGTTTGCTGTAATATTAGGATCATCATCCCATAACATAAAACAGAGCAAACCTCATTAAGTGCCAGTGGTGCTGTGTTTTAGAACATTTGTCAACTATTAAGATCTGTCAGAGCTTGGACAAGACACCCCACCCACCTACCTCTAAGTGTGAAGCCACCCATATCGCAGTCTAATGACGTATGCAGTGCAAATGTATAAATATTGTGTTTGTGGCATTGGTAAGCCTACACTGAGTAGCACATTATTTGAAAATTGTATTGTGGCTAGGTGTACAGTAAGCTGTAGTTAGAATAGAATCTTTTTTATTTAGGTTTGGGCTCTGCATTGCAAGTCTGGTAACTGCTAAAGGTTAACGCTGGGTCTGTCCTATTAGTCCTATGTCAATATTTATGAAGTTTGCCTGTTGTAAAAAATGCGTTAAAGGCTCGTAGGTTGTGTATTCCTCAATGTGCCTGAAAGTTGAAACCATGTTGTGAAAATGAAGCTGTGTATAGTGGCTTCAATCATGACTTGTTCTTTCTAATCCTGTATACAGAGCATATGGCTTAAACGGATTGGGGTCACTTTCAGTGCCACAAAAGCTTTGGAACCAAAGTCTGTTCTTTAAAAACACAAGCAGAATCAGGGAGTCTTTGTCCTTTCCATTTCCTATTACTTCCACAAAAATGTAAAAAAAAAAAAAATTGCTGATACTTTCTAACAAGAATTGTTTGATTATGACTAAACACATTTTGTTTTTTGGCACATTTTTTGTCAAAGGTGCACTATTCAACTTTAGTGGTGGAGGTTCCTCAACCTGGTGATCTGTATACAGATCTTAAGTTACCAAGAATGTTCCACAGTGTGGCATTAATTTATCTTGCATTTTCCAATTACAGTTGTTTTTATGGCTCAAAAATATGCATTCTTTAATTGATTATAGTCTGGTTGTATTTTGTCTTGGTAAAGTGGAGCAAAACTCCTCAACCCCTCCCACAACCACATTTCAAATAGAGCTGCCAATCTGGGCAGTACCTGGAGGACCAGAGGGGAGAGAGGAAAGGAGGGGTGGGCCATGCTATTAAATGCTATCAAAACAGAGTTTAGTAGCAAAAACATTTTTTTGTGTTTATTTCCACTTTAACTTCTTTGGTTCTATGCTACATATTTGCCAGCTCTTGGATGTAGACTCCCGAGTGACTCACCATATTGTGCTCTTTCTCTCTCACAGGTTGGTGACATCGTGAAGGTGACGCGAATGAACATCAACGGCCAATGGGAGGGCGAGGTGAACGGGCGAAGGGGGCTGTTCCCCTTCACCCACGTCAAAATTCTTGACCCACAGAACCCCGACGAGAGTGACTGAATTCAGACACATGTCCTCCCCGTGAAGCACCCGATCCCCGCTGGCCCCCGCTCCACCTCGTCCCGCCCACTGTCACCACGGATACGTGCTTGCCATGCTAAGGGGCTGCTGTGCCATGACCTTCCTCTTGTTGCCTGGCGTCGCGAGGCTTTCAGACTGTTTACAGCTTTGGGGCATTGGATCCAAACTCATTTATGGTCCCGCTCTCTACTCCTCTTTCTGATTTGTTTGAATTTGTGTCCTGTTGAGTTCTCATTCTCTGGGCATACGAGTGACTGTATAGTGTAAGTGCATGTGTGCGTGTTCTCTATAGATATTTACAACATCACATTACAACTTGTCTGTTTTTTTTGTTTGAATTTTTGTTCTCAGCATCTGTTACATTAAAATACTTAAGCACCTGGCTACATATAGAGATATTATAATAAATGCATGTTTTTGTATCTGCCTTGGCTATCTCTCTACACAGTTGTGAATGTTTCTATATTTATGGGTTTCGGCTTCTTGTTATATGCAACATCTTAAGGAACCATTCAAAATATACAATATTTTGTTTGAAATTGTTAAGCACTATGGCAACAGTCCTAATTTATTATAATTTTGAAACCCATGGATAAAACTCCAGCACAAATTGGAGCTTTCTGTACATCCATTATGGCAGTGGAACAATATTAGAAGGTTAATTAACATACAAAATAATTATAATTGTTTGTGTCTCAATAGAGTAATCACTTGCTGTTGATACTGATAGTGGTGCAAAATGAATAATGATGCACCAATGTATGTTATGTGACTAGAAGTCTATCCTATTTATTGCTATGGGCTAACTACTTAACACAAGGCTTGAATTGAAATGTGTTTTAAAAATACCTGTATGTGTAGCCGGGCTCTGAGAGAACTAGTGTGGTATTTCAAATGGGGTAAATGTCTTATTTTCATGCATTGATGATATGGAGCTAACCAGCCAGTCTAGTGTCATTTCTCCATAAACTCACTGTTGAATCAGACAGAGTTTATCACCTTTTTTTAAAATGTGTACGTGTGGTGTGACTGGCATGAACCCATTATGGTAACACTTTCTAATAACTACCTTCACAAACACTTAATTCTAGGGCTGAATGATTTGGGAAAAATGCGTAATTGCGTAATTCTGCGTAATTGCGTAATTCTGACAAGATTTGCGATTCATGTTTTAATAGATGTCCAGAAGAATTGACAAAAAGACTGACATAAGAACTGACAAACTAATACATGTTTGTACAGATCTAAACTACTGGGTTAGCCTTTTTTATGACTATTGTTTGTGGAAAACATGATGGTACTTCAAAAATTCCAGCTTCTACTATTTGCTAATTGCGTCCATTGCAGCCCTACTTAATTCATAATGAACAAATCATTTATTAAAAATTATTCAGGCTTTGAAACTTCTAACCCCTTAATTAAGTAGTTACTAAGCCTGAATCATTCTTAATAAACTATTGGCTTGTGATGAATTAAGTCTTGCTTAATGCTTTATTAAGGCTGTAAATAGTGTAGTTATTATAAAGTGTTGCCCACATCCTTTTTTTGACCTCACAATCCTCTTCTACAACTTGGTTTGTCTGATTACACTTTGAAAAAAGCAACAACAGCCATTAGTGATTTTACCTTTAATTTTATTTGTGCCACATGATCAATTTGTGTATTTTATTTCTGAAATGGAAAAGCCTTAGGGGTCATTTGCATGTATATTGGGTACCTCCCACACAGAAATGGACATTGCTTTGAGATTAGCGGGTTTTAGTGCCAACAGAGCCAAGCACCGGCAGTAGATACATTTTAATACGTTCAATAGGAGTTCCAAGCTAGCAAAACAACTGCAACGGCGTTCGCTAGCACTTCTCACAGAATACACAACGCAAGCTAAAACCGCAACGTGAGGATTCGTGAACCGGGTTAGACAAAAAATATCCAATCAATGGCTTTTTTTTTCCCCCCCAAGATGCAATTTTTAGCGCATGCAGTCCCCTGTTTTACTTTTCTCATTGTGATGTATGATTGTGGTTGGTTTTATTCCTTACACTTGTGTTTTTAAGTAAGCAAGTGGAAGATTTTGACTGCCTCGTAACCACTCTTTTCGGAGAGCTAAGGAGCGCTTGATTCGTGCTACTTTTCAACCTTGTGTTCAAATCCAGACAACCCCGCCTTTTGTTTGGTGATAGTGTGTTGTTTTGACCCGGACAGCGAGCAGTTGTCAGTTCAGTGAAAGCGAATGATGGAAGTGCGTATAAGGTGACATTTTGTAAAGGGAAAATGCCTGCTGGGTGCCTATGTGCATGACCTCTTGGCTGGGGAGATGGCTCTTCTTGGCCAAAATGCTGCTTAATGTCATTGTATTCTATGAAATTAATGTTTTTTTTCCTTGTGTAACACCTCTCAGTCTGTAAAATGAACAGCATTGGGTTCCTCAGTACAAGTCGACTAATTAAGCAATAGATTTCGTTGTTATCTGGAGGTGAACTTGCTTTGTCACGCTTCAAAGTTTGTTTTATAATGGCATTAACAGTATTACTGTGCTCTTGCTCATTCTAGGAAAGCCTGTCTTTTACTTAAAGGGCCTATATTATGCAAAATAGACTCCTGTGAGCTTTTAGCCGTGTTACAATGCTGTTACCTCATCAGAAACATACCCTGACATGGGTTTTGTTTCATTCGCAAATGTTTGAGTTACATTATTGGGCTGTCTACATCTTCAAAGCTTAAAATACTCTGTTCCACCTTGCGATGTCATTGATTAGTAGTTTTCAAGTTATTTTTATCCTCAATTGAACTGCTTTACTCTGCAATACACTCCAATAACCATAAGTTGTTGCCTTGTTTGTTTTAACTTTTGTTCAGTTGAGATTGCCATAAAAAGTCAACAGTATCCTCTGGTCCTCTGGTGTACTTTAAACGAGGCCCAAACAGTAGCTTCTGTAGCTTCAAAGTTTAGCAATTCCAGGGCTGCAAATTTTCTAATGAGTCTAGTGAAAGCGTATGGAGTTTAAAAACACAGTGGAGAGCTTCCTGTATTACCACTTGATGACATCACAAGGTGGAACCAAGTTTTTTCAGAAGAACTCAGCCTAAATATGCAGGGTTTGTGTGTTAAACATGCGTGAAAGAGACAAAACACAACTCCAGTTATATTTTTGATGAGGAAACAGCATTAAAACATAGATCAAAAATTAGCATAATATAGGCCCAGAATTGAAAATCGTGCCTTTTATTTTCTTATACCATTTAAACATGTGTTAATATTTTCCATGGTTAACACCTGTGCTGGTATTGACCCTTTATGTACAGAACAAGTAAATAAAGTTTATGTCTACTTCTTTAGCCCGACCTCCTGCATGTTTTTGTGTGGCGTCTAGGGTTGTCAAAAGTATCAAAAATCGTAAAGATATTAATCGTTACCAAAACTAATGTCGAAACTAAAAAAGTCACATTTACAGAACAGAAATGAACCTCGCCTGAATATCTTTAGAATGATCTTGAGCTGTATCAGAACAAGTATAAGACACATAGACCAGTATATGCCCATGGACCACTATGGAACCTACCTGAACGTATTGTTATTATCATCATAGTATCAGATCTATTCCTTAGTACTGAAATCAAGTTTGAAATTTTAGAATCGTGACAACACTAGTAGCGTCTGGGCTTATTTTATCTGGAACATTTGTCTTGGTCTCATTTCTGACAGTTCTAGTTCTGACTCGGACTGCGCCCAGGAGAAAGGAAGCAATTAATGAATTTTAATGAAGTTCTAATAAAAGAATGTCAGCTGACCTCCAGATGGGACAAGTAAGTTTTCAAGGGCAGCGGCTCACATGGCCTCTCCACCTGAATGTAATTTATTCTGCACCAAAGACGAGCTAAACCCTGTAGATTGTAATAAATTATGCAACATTTGTCATACATTCATAAAATAAAATGGATTTTTCCAAGACTATAACAATTCTACAATGCACCATAGCAGAGGTGGGTAGAGTAGCAAAATAAGTAGAAGTACAAAGTAGTGGCAAGGCAAGTTTATTTGTATAGCACAATTTGTACACAGAGTAATTCAAAGTGCTTTACAGAATAAGAAAGACATGAAAATCATAATACAAACAAATCAAAGCATAAATAATCACAAATAATCATCATAAAATTAACATTAAAAGAGAAAAGTGCAGAATAAAACCCTTTCAGTCATTTGCACAGCTAAACAGAACTGTTTGGAGCCTGGATTTAAATATTGTCAAAGTAGAGGCCTGTCTCACATCTTCAGGAAGACTGTTTCAGGTTTTAGCTGCATAAAACTGAAACGCTGATTCTCCATTTTTAGTCCTGACTTAGTCCTGATGGTTCATATGGCACTAACATGTTGGAGATGTACTTTGGTGCTGGGCCATGGAGAGACTTGTAACAAGCAGAGCTGCTTTAAAGTCTATTCTCTGAGCCACAGGAGCCAGTGCAGAGACCTGAGCACAGGACTTATGTGCTCGTACTTCCTGGTTCTAGTCAGGACCCGAGCAGCAGCGTTCTGGATGTACTGCAGCTGTCTTAACACTCGTTTGGAGGGGCCAGTGAGCAGGACGTTACAGTAGTCTAACCTACTGGAGACAAATGCATGGATAAGTCTCAATAAGTCTGGTTTTGACAGTATACCTTTGATTTTTGCAATGTTTTTAGATGGTAAAAAGCTGCAGATGTTATTGATTTGATGTGTCTGTTAAAGTTCAAGTCTGAGTCCATTATTACCTCTAGATTTCTAGCCTGATTTGAAGGTTTTAGAGAGAAAGACTGGAGGTGACTGCTGACACTTTCTCTATGTTTCTGTGGGCTAAAGACTATGACTTCAGTCTTATCTGAGTTTAGCTGGAGAAAGATGTTTTGCATCCACACACTGATCTGTTGGATGCAGTGGCAGAGTGAATCAAACATGAGAACAACTGAAGTATATCTGTAGGAGTGGGGCAAGAAACACAAATGCTAAAATCTTTTCATATTGTCAACATAAAGTTTTTGTCATTTGTAGACTTACTTACAGTGGGAAGAGCAACCAAAACTTTTACTCAAGTAAGAGTACTGTTACTTCAATACAAAATACTACTGAAAAGGATTAAAAGTATGATGCTAAAAAAGTTACAGTAAAAGTACTGTAATCCCTCTGTCATCCAGGTATGATCCATGGCAAAGAAAAATTTTATTCTGTCAACTGGTCAAAAGTTTTAGAGTGAAAACGATTCGCTGCTCATTCAAGCAGCTTCTTCAGTTCTTTTCAGATTATTGCTGGACACTGCCTTATATCTGTCTGAAGGAAGGAGCGAACTACACTGAAACTAACAACACAACAACAAAATGAATAAACATTTTTTGTTGATAGTTCCACCATTGTTTAATAGAAATGCCACAGTCATGTAATTGCAGCACTTGTGACCAAAATTACCCTATTTGTGGATTAAGGATTTCAGTCAGCACATTTTTATTTATTAATTTTTTTTTTACGATTATCTGATTAAAATTGTACACAATACATACTAAAAACCCAATAGAATTCATTTGACTTGTAAAATAATTGTTTTATGTTGGTTTCTATGGGTTATTTCAGTATGTCTTCATTGCTCCTTCAGGTGGCACTGTACTTGGACAGCTCTTCTATGTAAGTTCATTTCATCCACTTTTTGTCCTCCTTTGGATAATTTCTTGTCTAGAAGTACAGTGGAAATGCTGTAGTCCACTTTTAGACCTGGTTTAGTCCTAGATTAGACCTGGAATAGTTCTGTTATATACTTGATTTAGATCTGGTAATACTCTGAAAGTCAAATCTTTTCTTTGGTGGTACTGGGTTATTTTGAATCTCAAACCTTGTTAATGTCTGTGTTTGCAGTGGCCTGGATGTCTTGCATGCAACTCTTAAAGTGCCTTGTGTGCAGAGGAATTCAGCTTCTCTCTTTTCAGTGCAAATGTGAATACGATTTACAAACAAGACACGAAGGTCTTAATTACATAACTTGGAACCATGCATATGTATTATCTGCCCTTCTGATGTAAATGAACTTCTGCAATTTGACTTGGTGAATATACTTATTTCACCCAACTCAGTGTGTTAGTCTCAACCATAGACTATGGTCTGGGCAAGATTTGAGCTCTTTTACTTCTATTGTGTCCTATATGGCAGTGGCTCTCAACCTTTTCACAGCGAGTACCACCAAAGAAAAGATTTGGCTTTCCGAGTACTACTAGATCTAAAACAAGTATGTAACAGAACTACTCCAGGTCTAATCTAGGGCTAAACCAGGTCTAAAAGTGGACCAGATCATTTTCGCTGTAGTTACACACAAGAAATTATCCAAAGGAGGACAAAAAAGTGGATAAAATGAACTCACATAGAGAAGAGAAACACTGCTATGTGGCATACACCTTTTTTATAAATTCATATCTTAAATTTAATCTCAAATGTATTTATTTACCTCATTTTTTACTCATTTTAAAATCCATACCTTCATACGAGGGTTGTCACGATACTACAATTTCTAACACGATTTTGGTACTAAGGAATAGACTCGATACGCAATAGAGATTCTGATACCACAATGATAATAAAAACACTCTTTTGTGCAGTAGAATGTAATTTTCAACATTAAATTGTAGTACTTTCTTTTATATTACATGTGGTTTTATATCTGTGTAATCCCTCAGTCGTCCAGGTAGGTTCCATAGTGGTCCATGGGCGTATACTAGTCTATGTGGTTTCATACTTGTTCTCATACAGCTCATTGTAAAGCTATTCAGGAAAGGTTCTGTCCTGTGCATGTGACATTTTTAGTATTGATACTTCCTCAAATGAGTATAGTATAGTTTTAGTATCGCTTAGTATGCTTATACTTTTGACAACCCTACTTCATACCCTCTGCACTGTTTGCCTTTATATCTCCTGATGGCTCCTTACATTCTATCACTCTGCTCTGGACTGGGTGGCTGCAGTTGGAATGATAGCCATGAATCAACGCCAGTCTGACCTCTCCTCGGGCCACAGTGCCTCTCAGTTTTGGCCACAGTCGATGGAGGCCTCCCCATAGTCCATTAGCGTCACTGCCCTGAGCATGAACAAAACAGAGCCGTATAGTAGTGGCTGTGGTGCATCCAAAGCAGGGCCAAAACAATGACAATGTAAGTAGAAAACATAGTTCCATTTTTCATGTCAACCTTAGTAGCGTTTTAAGACAGCTCTTCCGCAGTTGTGCTCTTAAGCCAGGCACTGAATCAACATAGCATTAAGAGTATCTTTAACCCAGTTTTAAAATAGATTTCTGTACTTTCAAAGCAGGCAACTGAGATCATCATAGTAGCACAGTCACTGAAACTGCATGTACTTACTTGGGTAAAAATAGTGACAGTAAATGCAAAATGTCCAATTACTAATCAAATACCACTACTGCAGCTATGGCTACTGTTCAACTGTAAGACTAAGACTTTTGCTAAGCTGTTCCTACAACAACCATGACAACTGCAAATAGGGGGATTTCAGTACACTTTAGTAAGACAGGAAGGGCATAAATATGTAAATATGTGTCAAATGACCTAAGCGGCTAAAGTCATTTGACACAGAAAAAAATGGAAAAAAGTTTAAAAAGTTGGAGTGTCCGACACCTGTTCATCCCGGTGGAGATGCTTTTAATGTTCTACAGTATGACATTAAACTTATCTGTCACCATAGAAACAAGCAGGTGGTACGCCCAGACCAATTTACCGGTCAAACCTGTGGCCCCCGCCCACAGTAAGCGTGCATGATTTCAAGGTAGTTGTTTTAGCCCAAAGAATACATGTAATTTACAAAATAAGATAGATGGGTTTATTTCAGTACTGTAGAACCTTTCAGGCAAAGGAATACAATTTCCATGGAGACTAGCAGGTGACAGACCCCACTAGAAAAGTGACATAGTGTACCTTTACTGCTTTTTTCTATGAGTTATACCTACTGTGTTTTCAAAGTCTAGCTTGGTATAACTTTTATGTCAAATTATGTATTATGGGAACCCATATATCCAGGACTGAGATTGGCCTAAAGACTATAGACCTACTGGCCCTTTATGCTAAGCAGTTGGTGTTATAAACTTTAAATAAATTTTGATTCCACTTCTGTGCATGGCATCTTATAAAGCATTGTAAAACTGAAAATTTGTAAAATGTTGGTAAATGGTTGCATTTTTATATAGCACCTTTCCATCTTCAAGGCACTCAAAGGGCTTTACATCAAGGAACCGCTCACCCATTCACACACACATTCTTACACCAGTGTACGCAGACACTGTGGGCGAGGTGGGTTGAGTGTCTTGCCCAAGGATACAACAGCAGCATTCATCTGTCGGATCTGACCGCTCAACCCATGATGTTTATGTAAACCTTCAGGTCAGTGGACAAACATTCTACCAACTGAGCTACAGTCACCCGTAAATGTTAAATGATAACAGCCCATACATTTGAGCTATTCTGTTCCAAATCTTTAACAAAGCAAGGTAACTATATTTCATAATCGCTGTTTAAATGTAAATCCACTCATCTCTGTTTTATAATTCAGATCATCTTCTTTCACTTATTCTCAGCGGGGTGACACTCTGACCTTAATATGGAGCGGCCATGACAGAATGCACAAAGCAAGTAGAATCACAACCCGGGCACGCTAATTGACCCCATCTGTGCTCTGCAGTTCATTTATTTCACAGTGAAGCAAGAAGAATGGAGAATTAGCCAAGGAGCTAATCCAGATAACCCACGCTACCCGCAGAACGCCCCAGGGTCAAAACGTGCGGTGAGTAGGACGTCATCCATACAGAAAATAGGTTGTGTTCACATGACATCGTTCATTCTAATCTGCCAATCTTGTTAAAATAATCGCTTTATACTAAAGTACAACAAATATGGCATCTTCATTTTTTTTCCAACAGAGAAGAAATTATAACATTTGTATGTATGTAACATTTCACCTGCTTGTTACCATGGAGATGTTTTTGCTTTGCCTGAAATTTTCCACAGAAAGTGTCTTTAAAGTTAGTAATCTCCCAGGAGAAAAGTGAGGGATGCCACGAGGCCAAGTTATAGGTCAGATCTGTGGAGAGACGACCTCATAGTTGAATAAATGCACAATGGTTAAGTTTAATGCCATACTGAGTAACATTCCAGGCAAAGCAGACTTTAGTAGATTCTAGTTGTTACTTCTTTTGATGGGATAGCACTTGTGTTAAATCAGTCAAGGTGCATTTTGTGAGAAGTTAAAAATAAAAAGTTTAAAATCTGCAGGAATACCACTGAGTTTTAAAAAAGTATCCCTTTAGCCCATGAATATCATCAACTCACAGAACTACATCCAAAATTTTACAGACAAATGTGCAGGGGAGACAATTTTCTGACCGTTCAAACATTCATTTAACAAAGGTGCTGTCATATATTTTTATTTGTCAAATCATAACGTCCCTTTGACCTTTTGACCCCTAACAGTTATGGAATTACCTCCTTATGTCACATCTACTGCCCATGTCCAACCAGGAAGTCGAATGATACACTTTCCCCAAATGGTCAAACTTTTGACCATTTGGGGAAATCTTAAAGAATTATGTTTACTGTGTTTTAATGAAATGAACCTGCTGTTTGTACTTTAACCTAGTTGCTATTCTTGTTAGCGACTAGCAGTCCTGTGTGCACATTAGTGTCGTTGTTGTGCTACATGCTAAGAATATACTTTAGCTGTCTGCCCCCTTTAGGCTTCTCATGTCCCAGATCTCTCTCACTGGTTAAAGATTTAAAAGCGCAGACGTTCGCTGCCTTCTGCTGAGGAGACTATGCCAGACGGATGCTAACTACACACTGATTGTCTGACTGTCAACACACTATCAGGTCAGACTCTCTTTCCTCTCTCCTCTCATGTTCTAATTCTTTCTCATGTACTGCAAATGTAATGACTGCACACTTCCTCTTTAACATCAGATACGGATGAGATCACGCATGTTTATCAGATGAAGCCTAGTAGCACTTCATGTATAAATAAATATGCTACTATAGTGGTAGATATAGATAGTATGTACATGATTGTAGTTTAAAGCGTATGTAGCCTGCGCTGTTAAAGTTTTTAAAAAGGAACTACAGTCACAACTGAACCTTGCTTGTCAGTGCCTTACCCTGCATCTAGAGGACAAATATAGATTTTCTCATTTTTAGTTTATAGACAGGTCATGCCTCTTGTGAAAGCTCAGATTAATGATCGGGTTTAGATAGTGAGAATTCAGATCAGAGAGCCCTTTTAGGTTTAACCAACTGGAGATCTGCACTGGAACTGGCAACCCAAATGAGAGACTTCTGCGAGGCTCATTCTGCTTTCTGATGGATAATTATTTTGAGAACCAAAATTATAACAGAAACAACTTGAAACAACATCAAGTCCAATGTTTTCTAATTAAAAATAAATCCGCATTACAACTTTTACCAGTATCATAATAGCAGCTGTATTTGTTTTGAACATGTCTACCTCAGATCTGGGGACACGGTTAGGTCGTGTTTTTGAACATATGACTCCTTTAATTGCAAATTCTAGGTACACATTGGTTTAAAGAAAATGATTGTGACACATTGCTGCTATAATGATATCTGATTATTTTGAACATTGCTCACTTTCATACTAATTGAATGTGTAGCCTATATTTGTATAGGCACATTACAGGCTACGATATACAATAATAATTCTGTTAATCACTATATCACTATAACCACCATTTCCAAATCACACATAAAACAAAAGAGATACATTTGACTATTATTTGAGGTAAATTTAAGTTTAGAAAATTCATTTTGAAAGTCCTTTATAAGTATTTAATTTAAAAAAAATCATAGAAAATTGTAATTGAATGAGGGAAAAAGTCTCTCTGAATTGACAACACCAAAACGTGATTTATTGTCTCCATTTATTTCCAATGACCAGCTTTGCCCACGTCAAACATTACTGTAACAGAAATGTCATTGTATTACACTCCACAATGAGCACTTACAAACACCACTATAAAACATAAAACTTTCTTATACATCTGTGCTAAAAACATACAATCTGATTTTTACATCTTTGTACACAAAATTCCTCTTCAGTTTTCCCAAAGTCTTTCAAAGAGTCCAAGAGCTTTTTTTCTTTGTCTTTCCCAGATCACCAGCAGGAGTAGGAGAAGAGAGGGTGCTGGCTCCAGTCAGCTGTGTTGCTGTAGGCGTATGGGTGGTGGTATGGGTGCTGTGGGGCCGTGTACTCTGCAGTGGCGAGGGGGTGGACTGTCGGCTGCTCGTGAGCTGGTTCAGCTTCGGTGGTGGGGAAAGGATATCGGCCATATTCAAGAGATCTGTAAAGAAAATGGGGAAAATTTGGTTATTCAATGTATGACTTTTACGATACACAATTCTGATTTGATTATATATTTCTTCTGTAATTTTTTTTTTTTTTTCATTTTTAGAATCAGAATCTGAAGAGGTTTTATTGTCAGAACAGTAAGATGTAGACTATGATCAAATAAAAGGCACGCATATATTAAGGTGTTTGAAAAAAAAAGAAAACACTATGATATAACTTGAATAATATTTTACTAAAATCAGGTCAATTATGGAAAAAATTGTAATTGTGTAATTGAAATTTACTATTATTTGAATACATTTTTTCCTATCAAAAGTAGCCTATAGAGGGACAGTACTAGTAGTAAGTAGTTAGCAATGTACTGTTTATTAATGTTTTAAAAGCCAGTGTAGATTAGATGAGCTTGGTTCCACAATAGGGTTGTCAAAAGTATTGAAAATCAGATACTAATCGATACTGAAACTAGTATTGAAACTAGATACTCATTTGAGCAGGTTTCAATACTAAAAAAGTCACATTCATAGGACAGAAATGAATCTTTTCTGTACAGCTTTAGACTGATACTGAAACTAGTAGAAGATCACATAGACAAGTCTACGCCCATGGACCACTATGGAACATACCTGGACGAGTGAGGGATTACACAGATATAAGACCTCATGATAATATAAAAGAAAGTTGTATTATTTAATACTGAAAATTACATTCTATTGTCTGAATAGAGAATCTATATTGAGAATCAAGTCTATTCCTTAGTATTAAAATCATTTTTTTTTTTTGTAATTTATTTGAGCAACAAGCGTAACCATTATTATATACCGGTATATATATATATTTTTTTTTAAACTGCATGTCCCTCCTGGAACTACTTACTAATTACTACTTACTTAGCTGTTTATTACGTCATCTGTCCAGCTCTATTTATTTTTAATGCATATTTTTCTGTGCTGTCTCTCACCTGTAAGAATTATATGGCAGTGACGCAGGCACCATCTGCTCCTCACAGCTATAGTCATACTCCATGTCCAGAGGCTCGGCCTGTAGCCTGTCGGATGGGTCCTGCTCCGGGGGCCAAGCTGAGAGGTGGGGGCCCTTCTGAGACTGCTCTGTGGAGGTAAGGGCCTTCTCTGTGTGTGACGGCATCCTTTGCAGACCTGGGGGAGAAATGACAACTGTTAGAAAAAGTGGACAGACAAATGCCGGTCTATGGGTATGTATTGGTTTGGATGCAAATGTATTGGTGGTTGTTGTACTTACTTTGTGGGCTTTCAGGGGAGGGTTTTGGTGCTTTTCTGGCAGAAGGGCTTCCAGATGGGCTGCCTTGTGCACGGCATCTACAAAATTAAAAAGAAAACATTGGAATCTTGTTAAGATAATTCTGCTTACGAGCAATGTTGACTAAAATAAACTTAAGTCTTGATAAGTCTTTTTATGCAGTATTCCTGACACTGTTCGGGCTGTTTGTTAATTAATTAAATGTATAAGTTGAGGTTAAGTATCAGCCAAATGGGTTTAAGTATCAGCCAAATGTGAAGTGACTGTAAAATTACCCATAAAAGTAAGTTTCTGTCCATCTCTGTTTCTACCCATACTTCACCAGTGGCCAAAATACACTACATGTTTAATAGCGTTGTGTTCTTCTCACAATCCTTACCTCTTGTGTGAATGGGTGCCTCCTTCTCTGAACCCTTTGGCGAATGGGTTGTGGTCTATCTTGAGTTTGGTGATCTTGGGGTTTTGGTAGGCTGTGACTGCAGTGAACATTGTTTCGGGGAAGGAGAAGGTCTGGAACGGCCCCCATCTGACTGTGTAGAGACTGTCGGCTTGGACCACATGGAACCTTGGGTAGTAGCGGTGCATGGAGTGGAGAATGATCTAAAAGGTAAACAACATACATAAGCAACATGCAACAGATGTAACGCATTTTATGGGTGTGAAAATGATGCTTACATGTCCGTGCTGATCCAATGTGTTGTTCGTCAGTTTCAGTTTGAGAAAAGAGAGAGACTGCTTCAACCAGTGGCTTCCCGGAGCGGGGGAGTCGGGGTGCACGTATGTCCTGCAGGGGGGCTGGGGCTCGGCCTTTCCGGCAACTTCCCACTGTTCCTTCTTCCACTATGGAGAGACATGGAATGGTTGGTTAGATCACATTACAATAATATAGTATCATTAAAGTGTATATGACATGTTTCTAATTATTACTTGGTTTGGTGGGATTGTGCCTGTGGTAAATATTAATCATAGCTTCATATCAGTTCAGTGGCAGTTTGTTGGAAAAAGAGTTGAGAGGAAAAATATAAAAATAGAGGAAGTAGCGCTGAGTTCTAAATCGGAATTCCTCCATGTCATCAACACTGAAAATTCCATCCAAAATGCAGGGACAATTTACACACAAGGAAGGTGTTTTTTGGCAGTTTAAACATTAATTTACAAAATAAATGTATTTCGTCTAATCAAAACTATGGTGCAAGTTGTGTTCCTTGTTTACAATAAGGTTGCTAAGTAACAGTTATGGAATTACCTCTACTCACTCACTGTTGCTAATGTTCAACCAAGAAGTAAAACTAACTTCCCCAGAATTATAAAACTAACAAAACCAGTCATATGCACTTTAAGTCATACTTTGTTTACATTGCTAGCATTGCATTTGCACAATCTGGATCACCCTATTTCCATTCATTGCATGGCTGCATTGTTATCGGGCGCGTGCTAAAAGCTTTGACCAAATGGGCCGTTTGAATGTATGGACGGCTGGCTGCTCCCGGTTTAATGATTGCAAATGAGCCGGGATGCTAATTTGGATGCTAATTGATTGGGCCCCCAGCCGAGAGTGCACAAACAGGAAGCATCGAAAGACTTTGAAATGTGGCCCCCTGCTGACCAAAGTGGACTAACCAGTGTCTGGCTACTGTCTGTTGGTTTAGAGCCGTGTGTTTTGAATAAGCAAAGCAATAGAACTGGCAATGAGTCTGGATTAACTTACCTTGTACTTGTAGCCATCCACAGGAATCATATCCACCATGATGACATAGTTAGCAAAAGGCTGGAGGCCGGAGAGGCTGACGCTGCAGTGAGGGAACATCCTCCTGAACAAGAAAATAAATGTTACAATGGTTGAAGTTGAAATATGTTACTAGAACTTGATGATGTCATAATTTAAGATGGAGAGCAGGGGCCTATGTACCTCTATGGGAGATTCACTGTTTTTGTTACTTGCCATATCAATCTTATGGTTTACAGTCCTTTCAACTGACAAAAAAATCCCTAATCTAATAACAAATTCCACCAGAATTCATATTTTTTGGATGCGTTACCTTCCATGTTTGGTGATAATCATCTCGGTTCCAATGTTATGAAATGATTTCCATAGATCAGAATTCTCCAAGTTCATCCGGATGCTGCTGTGCTGGAAGCTCTCACCAGTTGGAGGGGTCCTTGTCACACTCATATTAGACACAGAGTCTGTAAAAAGAATCCAGTTTGTTTGTTAGATGACCCAAAACAAGACAAGCTCAACACATTTTTTCCGTTTAATGTCTTACCAGCAGCATGCATTTTCCAAGTATTCAACTGGTTTGTTCTTGTAGTAGATGTCTGTGTAGAGTGGAAAGTGTGTTGTTTTGGTAGAGATTTAGAGGTGAAGTGCTGCTATCAAAATTGAAAGTGAACTGTGAGATACACCCTGGACCCCTGACTCTAAAAAGACCCCATCCCTGAACGTGATTGGCAGTAAGGAGGGGGGCGGGTCTAAGCCACTAGGGGGGCAGGTAGTCATCCAGACAGACATCGGGGCCCAGGTGAGAATTTACCTGATGGCTGGCCTTTGTAGTGTTTTGTTCCAAGTGTAGTCTACAAACTGCAGTGTGTGGATTGTGTGTAGATTTGGGCTCATTACATACAGACTGCTGAAAAAGACACGCTTTATCTCATTGGTACTCTGTAGTGGGGAGACCAACACGTTTTGCACATAATATATAAAGATATTTTCTAAAACTTATTCCATCTAACTGCTCAACTTTGTGAAATCAAGCATAAATGGCTGACCGGCAATAGTAATACATAGGTTATATATAGGTTACTGCGGTGTTTCCCAATCAGGGGTACACAAGCACTTACCTGGACATAATTGTAATGATTACAAGTTTTAAAAAAGTGAAACTGAATAGTATTTGATTATAATATGTCCTTTCTTATTGGTGGCTTTCGGATTCTTGAATGTGATGATGCCATACTCTCAGATGGAGGCAGGAGCCAGTTTTCCCTGTTGACTACACTGCACTTTGCCATGAACTATCCAAAAGGTAAATTCACAGATGTTGAACCTGACCATTTTTATTAGTGACTAGACCCAAGAACTCACTGCACTGTATCATGATTCATTTTACCTGCCCCCATCTGTATTAAATATTATTGGCCTATGAAATGGTATGATGTCATCTGAATCCCAGCAATAAATTATACTTCAATACACCGGTATGATTAAACCAAGAAAATGATTGTGATTAAACTATTAAAAAGGTGTATTTGCCCAGAGAAGTATGAAATAATGGGATATTTGAGAATAAAAATGTTGGGAACCACTGGGCTAATGAGGCACTTCAATTCAATTCACAAGATGACAAATTGCACACTAAACTTAGCAGGATTACCAACGGAGTATTGATGGAGTCATTAAATGAGTATATAGGCAGTAGTTTATCTGTAAGCAAAGTTGTAATCTTGTTTGTTAGGCCAGTGAAAATCCCAGACTCCACAGATGTACAGTAGTTCTGTAGTTACCCTCTATAAACCACCTAATTTGATCTTGTACAATTGATCTCTGCATACGCACTGTAACATTGCATTGACTTTGAAAATACATTTTTAACCAGATAAACATAAGAAATATGGTTGACATGAAGCCTTTTAGAGCATATTCACAAAGTGTAGTATTGATTAAAACCACAACCACCAGTACTTTAGTGGTTGCAGCACAATGGTTTCATCACAAAAGTCCATAGGCTTGTTACAGATCTGGTCTTAAAATGTAGATTTCTGCTGTTTTATGGCAAAATCTTGGTTCTACTCACTAAAACAACATTCTCATTGGACATTTGTGAAGTGTACTTTTTGAATATGTGTTATGAAAATACTATGTAATCAATAGGTAGGCAGTATGACGTAATCATACTCTAGAATACAAAACCCATTGAAAACTCAAAACATACAGAAACAGCAGCAACAATGAAACAGGAAAACAACACTGAGCCCAAGTTGAAGGCCAGTAACAGAGGAGCCTGGGGCCAGACAGAAACATCTCTCCTTCCTGACCGTAGATGTGTATTCAGACCACATCAGACCAGATTAGGAGCCTCATTTGAGTCTGCGCCTTTCCCTGACAATAGGGCTAATCTCACAAGGCCATTTGGCAGCCGCCCCTCCCCACCTCTACCTGGGCATAGAGGGCGCTGTGATGGGGCCAGGGCCGTTGCATTGAAAGGGGGGACAGACTTCAAATCTAGTCTTCAAGTCTCATGAATATCAGAGGCAAAACATGAAGCTGTCTAACTGCAGTGTTTTCTTTTCAAAACAACACAGGGCTGGAGTCATGCTGTGCACCAGACACCTCTGTCCCTCTGAACTCTGCTTTGTGTACTGGACAAACTGGGCACGGCTATGTTTTATGTCTACGGACTGGACTGGGGCAAGAGCAGGAAAGAAAGTTATGGCTGATTTAAATAACTCCACAAATTTGCAATAGTACAACTTAAAGGTCCTATATTACACAAAATTGACTCTTGCGAGTTTTAAGCCATGTTAGAATGTTGTTACCTCCTCAAAAACATACCCAGAGTTGTTTTTTTTTTTTTTTCCACGCATGTAACCCTGCATTATTAGTCTGTCAACAGACTAATATCAAAATGCTCTGTCCACCTTGTGACGCATGTAACCCTGCATTATTAGTCTGTCAACAGACTAATATCAAAATGCTCTGTTCCACCTTGTGATGTCATATAGTGATAGTTTTCAAGTTAACAGCTTCCTTTTACCTTTAGTTCAGTAGAGATGGGCAATTCCAGGGCGGAGATTATCCAAATGATTCTAGTGAAGGAGTATGAAGATAAAAAAACACAGTGGAGCACTTCCTGTATTACCACATGACATCACAAGGTAAAACAGAGTGTTTTCAGTGTGAGAGAAGAGCTCAGCCTAAATATGCAGGATTTGTGTGTTAAACATGTCTGAATGAAACACTGGGTATGTTTTAATGAGGAAACAACATTATACCATAGGTTATAATATGGGCCCTTTAACTTTCATTTTTCAGTTACTTAAATCTGCTCTATGTATCTCATCAGGAGAAGGGTCCTCCACCTGCTTTTTCCATTATGTTATGGTTTTGCCTGAAATGTTCCAGAACTTTTATTACAAAAATACACTAAAAACATGAAACGTTCAGCATAGTTAAGACAGTACATTTTGTAACTGGGACATCTACCAATCTAATTCATTTTGAAACACCTTTCTTATTGCTACAAAAGCCAAGATAAACAAAATGTATACATTTTCTCCTACACAAATCTATGTAAAAAGTGTAAATAAATATCTACATCAAGATATTCACAATCCACAGTACAGTCAACATGATTTTCATCATTATATACTGGAAAATATGTAAAAAAAAATACTTTGTATAACACATAAGTACACTGTGTAACCTTTGTGGTGGAGGGTCTACCATCTGCGTGCCAAGTTAAATGCCATATTCTGGAAAATTCCTTCAAAGCAATAACTTCTCCACGGAGACGAGCAGGTGGCGAACCGTCAGCCCAAAAGGTTACGCAGTGTACCTTTAAGTATTATACAAAGTAACTTATTTACTATTACACAACTATAAAATAATGACGTAGCCTATACTGTGCACTGTGGCTGGAGTCCACATACCACATACAAAAATCTGGACTAAACTGGCACTAAACCAGAACTTCAACCGGACTAAACCAAGTCTATATCAGGACTAAACTTGGACCAAACCTGTGCCAAACTAGCACAAGTTTGAATGTAACTCTAGTAATAAGCTACTTCTGTGTTTCCCAAGATGCATTTCATTTCACAATGTATCAACTGACTTCCATGGAACCACATTAAACCCTGGCTTATATGCAGACAGCAGCTTCACAGAAAGCCCAAAGCCTTGTCTCAACACAGTTTTTATTATGGTGCAGTACAGGCGTGTTGGGACACTTCTCTTGGGCCTGAACCACTCCGAGTGAGAGGAGGAATTCAGGGGAGCTGCCTGAAGGATATGTCACCTCTACAACTGCAGATATGTGAGTTCATCTAGTTGAAACATCTGCTTATTCTATCTCGCCATGTTGAGCCCTTTCACTGACACTGAGGCTGCATGTGGCTTAGCTCTGTCTGAGCTTTGACACCCTTTGTTTAGCTATATATAATAACTCTTCTAAACAAATGACTAATTTAGTGCCACTTTGATCCACTGACCTACTAAGAACTAAAAGCTGTGGTAATAAGAGGAAGTGACTCAGCCCTAACCAGATGATCTGAAATTGCTATAAGAGCATTTAAAACAATCAGATTGCAATCGAGGGGGAAACAATAATACAACAACAACATCAATTTCTAGCACCACAGGCAGTGACATTTTTAGAGATTTAGCCTTTGATAGTTACATGTACGTAAAAAGAAATTGTTGAAAGAATTGTCATTGTCCCATAGTCAACACAAATAAAACAATACCATACAGAAAGAATTAATGCATTTGTACAGAGCGATCAACATAGTTATAAGATTAATATTACAGTAGCTGAGCAAATATAATATCCTACACCTAACATGGACTGGTTATGCTTATGCAGTTATGAGTTGTCTTGAATATGCTGAAAATATAGTTTAAAATGCCATAACACACCCTAGTAATTTGCAAGTTCAGTGTGTTTTACTTCTGTGGGGTATTAACTGCTAACGCATAACATATTTAGATCGCCATGTTACCTTTTATTGTTTTGAAAGTGCTATATTCGCTGAAAACAACGCATTAACATGTTTTATAAGTCTCACTTTCGTTTCTCCCTGGGTTTGGTCCCCGCGCAAAGTCATTGCCCCCTCAGAGCGCTATCGCCACACGATCAGCGCGCATCCCGCCAACTCAGCTACTGCACATAGCGTGAGGTTTGTCAAGTTGCTGTGTATAGTGTTGCATCGTGTTTTTGCATATTTATGGGGAACTGCCGTGTGGGAGCATGGGTGATGTAGGTTTGTGGGCTGAATCTTACAGGTGACCATAAGGAGGGTTCGAATAGGGTCCGGAGAGATACTAAAATACTCAAACACGCATGGAAAATCAGAACATCGATTTTGCATAATACCCCCTCTTTACTCTATTCATCAACTCTTCATGTGACTTTTTACATCCTGGTCTTCATTATAATGCCCAGAATCCAGGCTACATACATATATCGATTCCAGTTGTACTATTTTTGTCCAACAGATGGCAGCACAGCATTACACGTTACGCATATGTTACCGCCACGTTCAACGCGTACTAGTTCATCCTTGTACAAACAAACTTATAATAGAGTCATTATTAAAGTTATTATTACTGTGTTTGTACAATATTGACATTTCCGTTGCTTTAACACTTCTCCTGATTTGTCCCATGCAGAGCGTTCCCTCCCAGTTCCATAATAAATACAATGTTTTATGGAAAATTGCTTGGATGCTGAATATTTGCGCTTCGGTGTGCTTTTTAGAGTGATCGATTGACTCAGGCCGGCCCACCTACTCGTCAGTGATAAACAGCCCGCGGGTATCATTTTGTGGTAGAAAACAGCTCCTCGGCAGCCACCGTAGCTCCCATTTTAATAAATCTCCATATTTGTAATGCACATGCACATACCATGACTGGGTCCACTCATATGAGACAGGTTTAGTCATCCCTGAAGAGGATGTGCAGATGAAGTAGAGAGATGGGTGGATTCATAATTCAGTGTTTTTCTATGCAGTTTTAAACCCGGGTATGATGGGCTGTATCCTTGAAAGTGGCTATCAATTTGTGCTGCTTGTATTTGCCCCGAGATTCCAGTTTATATGCTAATGTTTGTCGTTTTAGTGGTGGCCAATAAACAACTTCAGATGCCTTGTCTGCAGATCGGCTCCCGCCTTCCTCTGTCTGCTAAGCAATGTAAGTTATGTAACCTGGGTCAAATTTCTGGTGTAAGTTACTCTATACTTAAAAAAAACAACTTACAGCTATAACATAAAGGCAAATGTTAGTCATAATGTTAACTTTACACACCATACACTACCAGTCAAAAGTTTGGACACACTTTTTCTTTTATTTTTCTTCCTTATTTCCATGACTGTTTAAATCGTAGATCCTCACTGAAGGCATCAAATCTATGAATGGACACATATGGACTGTAATAAACAAAAGATAAAGATATTTTGCTTTTGATAAAGATATTTTGCTTTCAAGCCTAGTTTGCACTTTTGGCATTTCTTAACCCTGATAAGACGCACTTGTGAAGTGAAAACTACTTCAGAAAACTTCATGAAGGCCATTGCGAGAAGGCCAAGGGTTTGCAGCACTGTCAACAAAGCAAAGCAAAGCTACTTTGAGGAATTTGAACATAAAACAATATTTAGTTGTCTAATTTAACTTTTTTCTTTGCTACATAATTCCATTTTGCATCACATATCTGATGTGTTCTGTATCTATGTAAAATGTAGAAAATAGTAAACATAAAGAAAAAAAATAAGCATGGAATGACAGCGCGTGTCCAAACTTTTGACTGCTCGTGTATATAACATCCCTGTCGTATGTAGACTTTATCTAGTGTTTCCTTCATCGCACTTATGGTTATATACTATATAACTAAACTGTGTTGCACTGTACTTCTACAAGTGTAAAAATTGTATCTAATCTAAAACATATACAAGCGTTCTCTTCTCAGCTCTTCACTTTCATGTTCAAAGCAGGAACAGAAAAAAAAACTCTGTTTAGGGCACTGTATTTATCGATAAAGACATCATTTAGCCTGACAATTCAACGTGCACTGTGTAACTTTTCTTTTGGAGAATTTGCCACTTGCTTGTTATTGTTTTCCCTGAAATGTGCCACAGTATGACGTTTTATCTCTATGAAGACAAGCAAGTGACCAGGACAAGTCAGATCTGTGGAGTGGCACACCCCTTCACAGTCAGAATGCGTGTTCTAGCAATAACAACACCTGTAAATGAATGAACGCAAGATAGGTATGTTTAATGCCACACTGTGAAACATTCCTGGCAAAGCAAAAACATGTCCATGGAGACAAGCAGGTAGCAGACCCACCACCACAAAAGTTTCAAAAATGTACCTTTAATAGTAATTTTTTCACATGAATTGACTCTTTAAACAAAAATATTCAGTGAGTACTTCATTCTTTTGTACATGTATCAAATTGTACAGTAATTTCTGACTGTGATACTTTTAGCTATTGTCTGAACATTCTAGTTTGCTTGCTAACGTCCATCATTAGAGCAGCGTTCAATAAACCTTGTCTGTGTACAGCGTCTTCATGGCTGCCACACCCTCCTCCACCCACCCCACC
>JACM01037134.1:0-18892 GCA_000787095.1 Periophthalmodon schlosseri | reverse complement strand
TCTGCTCTCTCCTCTGCTCATCCTCCATTCATCCTCCACTCATCCTCCAGCCCTTTGCTCTCTCTTCCGCTCATCCTCCGCTCATCCTCCACTCATCCTTCACTTCTCTTCTCTCTCCTCCGCTCATCCTCCATTCATCCTCCATTCATCCTCCACTCCACTGCTCTTTCTTCCACCCACCCTCCACTCCTCTCGCTGTCCTCCTCTGTTCTCTGTTCTTCTTTGTAAACCCATAAATTCCACCTGTTTTTCCCCCTCAGTATCTCCACAGTCGTATCATGAGGTGAGAGTAAAACTCTCCACACTGGTAGAGGCAGGGCGTGCTGGCTGTTGGACACTTACAGCTCAAGTTTACTCTTTAAATCCTGAATATTTCCTCGAGAGACTGAAGTCCAGCTGCAAATAAAGTTTTGGCCCGGCTGATGTGCGTCTCTGTTTTTGTTCTCCCAGAAACAAGGAAATGAAAGGTTCTGCCTTGATAGTGACATTAAAGGCCCTGGACCTGATCTGAACCATGAGTCAGGAACATGTTTTAGTTTGAACTTTTAGCCCCGCCCACTTAGTCTCCTCTGTTGCTGTGACATGACACAGAATCAAGTATTTGGGATAGTGTCAGGCAGTTGGTTTCCCATGATTCTTAGTAACAATGCGTCTGACTGGATGCTGTCAGACTCATCATTTTGGTCTTAAAATGTTCGTATTAACCCGCTCTACATGATCCTGGGGTTTTTATTTTGCCATTGTGTCCGTAAATCAAGATATGAACATTAATAACAAACAAATCAGGCACCGTCTTTCCCTGAGGTCACTCCTGTTAGCATTAGCAACAGGTTTGACTGACCGCATCAGGGCGGTCAGGAGGCTGTTATCTTCAACAGCCTCGCTCCGGATTGGCTCTTTCGTTGCTATCATAGTCGCGGTTGGAGTTCCTAATATGGAACTTGGCTCCAAATTGGCCCCTATAACTGCTCTATCCTCCATGAGCTTCATTTGACTGGAGCTGAACGCTGTGGGTGACGCCTCACTCACTTGGTCCACTTTATACAGTCTATGTACAAGACACTGCACTGTATCAAAGTGCAGAGGGCTAACCTTCTGGAATAATGTCGCCTCTACTCTCAAGTCTATTTCTACACTGTTAGGGAAATAAGTGCTGTCCTAACGAATCCTAGAGTTATACAGAGGCAGGAGACTCTGGTCTCTGAGGCTGGAGATGTTTATTTACCATCAGGACCTGGTGACCTGAATATACTCAACATGTAAGGATTTATGTGATTTGGGATGTTCTAAGGTCCTGGCTAAAAACTCGAGGGGACCGCGCTTTTGCTGTAGCTGGTCCCAGACTCCTGAACAGTCTTCATCTGGGTATTAGAACAGCCCAATCTTTAGATATGTTTAAATCTTTGTTGAAAACTAATTTGTTTGCACTGGGTTTGAACACAAGCTGAGTGGGACTCTAGTTTTATTGTGTTTTTGTATGTTTTGTTTGTACAGCACTTTGGGCAGATGTGGCTGTTTTTAAATGTGCTTTAGAAATAAATTTGACTTGACTTGTAAGTATTAGCTATTCAAGTCTGAGTATGCTTCCACACAAGGAGGTTTAAATAGGAGCTTAGGACAGAGTGGAGACAAGCTGGACGAGATAGAATGAGAAGCCCAGAGCAGAGCTTCTGAGACGAGGAAACTGATGATGTTATAGAGGGACAAACTCTGTCAGTGAATCTGCTGAGATGTGTTTTGTTTACTGCTGTTGTGAAGCTTCGGCCAGTCATCTTGAAGTATTCATCTGAGCATGTTCCACAGGAACAACACCAGATTGTGCTGCACATGTCCATCTGGCCTAAACAGTCTGCTCCAGGCCGGCTCTCGTTTCAAGAGCAATATAAGAACAGTGCAATAAAATGATACATGAGCTCTGTATAAAACTACAAACCTTAATCTGACTCACACACAAAAAGTCTGTAGTCCTTCTGCTCCTCCCTGCTCTGCTCCTCCCTGCTCTGCTCCTCACTGCTCTGCTCCTCCCTGCTCTGCTCCTCACTGCTCCTCCCTGCTCTGCTCCTCCCTGTTCTGCTCCTCCCGGTTCTCTGCTCCCCACTGCTCTGCTCCTCCCTGCTCTCCCTCTTCTCTGCTCCTCCCTGCTCTCCCTGTTCTCTGCTGCTCCCTGTTCTCTGCTCCTCACTGCTCTGCTCCTCCCTGCTCTGCTCCTCACTGCTCCTCCCTGCTCTGCTCCTCACTGCTCCTCCCTGCTCCTCCCTGTTCTCTGCTCCTCACTGCTCTGCTCCTCCTTGCTTTGCTCCTCCCTGCTCTGCTCCTCCCTGTTCTGCTCCTCTCGGTTCTCTGCTCCTCACTGCTCTGCTCCTCCCTGCTCTCCCTATGCTCTGCTCCTCACTGCTCTGCTCCTCACTGCTCCTCCCTACTCCTCCCTGTTCTCTGCTCCTCACTGCTCTGCTCCTCCCTGCTTTGCTCCTCACTGCTCTGCTCCTCCCTGTTCTCTGCTCTCCCTCTGCTCTTCTCTGCTCCTTCCTGTTCTTTGCTCCTCTGCTCCTCCCTGATCTGCCCGCCCTGTTCTCTGCTCCTCCGTGCTCTCTGCTCCTCCCTGTTCGTTGCTCCTTTGCTCCTCCCTGCTCCTTCCTGTTCATTGCTCCTCTGCTCCTCCCTTCTCCTTCCTGTTTGTTACTCCTCTGCTCCTCCCTGTTCTTTGCTCCTCTGCTCCTCCCTGCTCCTCCCTGTTGTTTGCTCCTCTGCTCCTCCCTGGTCGTGGTATTTGTTGTTTATCTAAAGTGAGTTTTGTCTGTTGGTTGGCTGCTCCTCTCTGCTCACAGTGTAAACAGGCACTTCCTGTCTGTTTCCTGGAGCTCGTCTCCTTCTCCGCACAGGCTCACCTCAGGCCCACTGTGGTCTATTGATACTTTGGAGCTGATGTCATCAACATTCTCTGGGGGTGTGATGCTAACTGTAGGCACTGCTCTGTCTGAGGCTTGATAAGACTTTAATCTGAGTTTTCTTTTAACACAAAACACACAGTACAACAGATGAGCTGATTTGTGCTGTTAAACAAGCCCCTCTCTAATAACATTAAGGTCACAAGCTAGCTAGCATAGGCCAACAGTTTTTCAGTCACTTTCACTTTTTGTGTAAAATCAAACTCCTAAACAGGACCATGAGCTCGGATTGATCACAGGCTCCTGAAAATGTGCTCTTTAAATCACTTTTGTTTTTTTTCTTGACGATCTTAAGACGTTTTTTGACATTGTTTGCTAATATGTCATCTCTTTCATCAAGAGGGGTATTACACAGGGGTCGTAACATTTAATTAGTTTTGTTTTTGACGCTCAGATTCCTCACTCCCCTTGCTCCCTGTGCTAAGTCACTCTATCACAACGCCATCATCGTATATCACATCACATCAGGTTTGTGAAGTTGTAGTGCAGAGTTTTGTATCATGTTTTTGTATATTTATCTTACTACTAACCGTAAGGAGGGTTTGAATAGGGCCCGGGAGATATTGCTACATTACTCAAACATGCATGGATGAGAAAAAAAACTCTAAAACCTCTTCAGGTATATTTTTGATGAGGGAACAACATTATAACATGGTAGAAAAAAAGTTGATTATGCAGAATACCCCTTATTTAAAAATGAAATACTCTGTTCTACCAGCTGATGTCATGAGGTGCCCTCTCTCCAGTGCTTCTTTGGAGTCCTTCACTTGTTTTTTGTTAAATCTTCAATTTCTGAATTTATTCTTATACTCTTAAAAGTTGACATTGCGACAAATTCTTCTTAGCTATAACAGAAACATGAGTATATTTTGAAAGGGATTGTGATACAGAGCAAAGCTGTGAGTAAAAGCTCAGCTCTCTAATGTAAACTCCTCCGTGCGATGAGCGGTTTACCATGCACTACCACAGACCCCGCCCCTTCCACAAACCACACCCCCTGATCCTTCACAAGCCCCTCCCCCTCCTCCACCACCCCACACAGACCGGCCCATTACATGCTTTGTCCTTCAGAGAGACAATGCTGACGTACGGCTGTCATGGCGGCTTTACCTCTGCCCGGTCCGTATGTGTGAACTTTGACCCCCAAAAGCCCTCCTCTCCAAAAGTGCCCTAGGTACCCCCAAACTGAAGTGACATGCATGTAACGTATTCTCAACTCAGGTAACATGCATGAATCTAGATTTTTGTGAAACAGAACTCTTCTTGTGAAACTGAACAGCTCTAGTGACAGGATTGAGAGCAATTTTATGGCGTTTTGGAATTTTTAGCCATGCTTGTGTAAGTAAAACCTTTTGGCCAATGCACTGTCTTGCCCTTTCTCTTCACCTTTATTGAACTAATTCCCTTTCTTATAGCACAAAAGGTGAGATTACAATGCCAAAATTAACATGCAGTCTAAAGGTGCACTGTGGAAGTTTTCTGGTAGAGGGTCGTCCATATCTTATTGTTTTGCCGACAATGTTCCACAGTATCTACAGTAAGGCATCTATCTCTGTGGAGACAAGCAGGTGATGCCGCCAGGCCGATTTACAGGCCAGATCCGTGGAGAGGTGAGCTCGCTTACAATAAGGTATAAGGTTTTTGAGGTATGTTTGAGCAATAAAAACACCTGCAATGACACAAGCGTGAAATAGATACTTTTAAAGCCGTACTCTGAAACATTACAGTCAAAGAAATAACATCTCCGTGGAGACAAGCATGCCACCAGAAACGTTACACATCTAAAATTTTCACGTCAATATAAAATTCATATTAATGCACTTCCTCCTCCACCCTATCGCACCCACAGCAGCAGAACCATCAGCCTCCTCAGCTTCTCCACCTCCTCTTCTAGACCTCCTGCAAGAGACGCTAACATATACTTCTTTACACTGCTGTTGTTTCTGTTTGCGTCTATAAGAACCAAGGTTTCATTTCATAAACTATTTAAAGCCCAAACTCACTTGTGTCTGACGTCTCTCCTGGTTCGACACTAACGAACTGAAACATTAACATTTTTCCATTCATAATAAATGCCTAACGCAGAGGTGTGGGCAGTTCTGGTTTAGAGCTACAGTGGCTGCGGTCCACTCTTGACATAGTCTGGTTTTAGACCTGGTTTAGATCTGATCGTATACCCAAAGGCAATGAGTAGACTAGCCAAACTATAAGCAGCTCTCCACGTCAAAATAAGTCCACTGTGTGCTGTCTGCATTTTATTTAAAAGCGTTTTATTATTAAGTGTGTGGTTGGCATGCTAGTTGTTGTGAGGGCAAAATCTGAGAGTCGTGAAAAGCACTTATAAATTCATCTTGGTAAATATTTAAGATGCTCTGAATGCATAAGGTAAGTGAGGAATAACTCTGGACCACTGCAAACTGTTTAAAATGAACTAGTTCTGTTTTTCCTGTTTTTAAGACAGTAAAAATCAGGTACAGAGCCTTCAAGAACCAGTGCTCCAAAGCAACCAAAATAGTCAAATTTGGATTATCCCCAAAGCCTTTCTCTTCCTCGTCTCCTCCAGTCCACACGTGAGCTTGCTGTGGAAAACTCCGCCAAGGGAATATATGGTCAGGAAATTGACAGCACATGCCTGGACCCAGCCTTCAGGGGGCGGTGGTGGAGCGGTCGTGATGGGGGGGGATTATCCACCCTCTGGAATATCCACAGTGTTGTGCTTTAGGCCATCGCGGTGACCCAAACGCACAGCTATCACGGTCACATCTGGGAATTTCCCCTTTAAGAGTTATGGAGCGCAATCCACATAGACAGCAGCTCCGGAATGTGGACGGACCAGTGCAAGTAAATAGTGTTCATTAAGAAGCTGAGAGCAGATTAGGAGTAAATCATTTTGTTGTTTAATATGAAAGTATAAAACTGCAGTGCGCATGTCACGTTTTTGTGATATTCTAATTATTCCTTCATTTTTGATGGTAAAATGAGACACTGCGTGCTGTCCGCATCTAATTATAAAGTTGTTAAGTGTGATGTCACTTCCGGGTCCAAGGCGTGTCAGCTGAATTAAAATATTGGGACAAAAATCACAAATTCCTAAACTAGCGTTAGCGGTGACCGACAGTGAGATATACACACACTGGTGATTTAATTTAATATGTAATTATAATATTCTTTGCGTATCTGGTACAACTTGTCTATTTTTCTCTTGTTTGAGCTAGAAAAAGCTAAAAATCGTCTGTGAAGTTGCCGATTGGACCCTGTAAGAATGTTCGTTTCTGGAGTGTGCATCAAATAGGACCAAGAGTCTGAAACATAAGCCTCATTTCCACTGGCATTAAATAAAGAGGGGTTAAAACGCGGCGTAGAGGTGCAGACAAATGAAATGAATGCGAAAAAATGATGACAAACCGGAACTAGTTTAGTGTTTACGTTAGCTTTAGCTTTAGCCTCGTCTCACAGCGCCATAAACTTAGAATACTAAATGTCTTGTTGTGATTCACTGAGATCAGTCTTATGAGAGGAGAATCCAGGTGCGATTTAGATTGTATTAAGTTAATATTAGTGATGTTGATGTGACGTCAGTTTTTCGTGTAGCAGAGCCCTGGACCGTGAGCCGCTTTATGCAGTGGAAACGCTCAGGGTCCTATGGAAACGAGGCTATAAAGCGAGAAGGGTGACTACTAAATGAGTTTTGCGCAGCTTAAGTGAACAATGAAGCAACAGACTCTACGGAAAGAATGAGAGTCCTGAAGAGTGTGTGTTTACAGTTTTTACAGTGTGTGTGTATGTGCATGTGTCTGTATCAGTGCGCGTGTGTGACGGACACTCTTCTGGTCAGCAGAGTGTTATCTTGGTGAGGTCCACACAGCGGGAAGAGCTCACAGTCCTGTCCTTGAGTCTGAGTAACAGTGTGTTCTATTGTGTTCTGTGTGTGTGTTACTGGTATTTAGGTGTTATTAACAGTAGCATTAGCACATCCAGATACAAGTTTAAAGTAGCGCGCACTGCTAAATGTAGATACTTTATAAGCCAGTAGTGCCATCATCACTTAACAACTCCATAAACCGTTTGTATCGTAAGACTGTTGTGCTGTTAGCATGCTAGTTGTTGTTAACAGCGCACCAGCATGACTTCGTTATCAGACTATAAAAACGCTTTGTAAATAGATGCAGGCAGCACACAAAGGTCTCAGTTTGACCTTAAGAACTACAATATATCTGGGTCAAAATAGTTTTACTTTATTGCATGCTTATTCCACCAGATGCCCTTCCTGCTGCAACACTCCGTGGGACAGGGCATACACAGTGGGACTACGCTGATATGTGGGAAATTAAGCAGTTATTTGCCCCGCAGTGGCAGAACTCTGGGACCCTAAATGTCCAAGCATGTCTGTAAATGTCCACTTCACAACTGACCTCTGAACTGAGGAACATGAACATTATAGTGTGGAAGCTGGGATATAGATTACATTACAAAGGCATGTACCTGATTTTTACTGTCTTAAAAACGTGACAAACAGAACTAGTTCATTTTAAACGGTTTGCAGTGGTCCAAAGTTATTCCTCACTGACCTTATGCATTCAGAGCATCCGAATTATTCACGAAGATGAGTTTATAAGCACTTTCCATGACTCTCAGAGATCAGAGCGGAGTTTTGCTGTGACTAGCATGCTAACTAACATGCACTTCCTGAAAGGGTTGAGGGTTTATTTTTAACACATTCACAGTCTGAGCAAACAAAAATACACAAATAAAAACAGCTACAAAAAAACGATTGATTCAGTTGTTTCTGTTGAACAAAATTCAGCTCAAATCTTTATCAAAATCACTACATCTGAAGCTGAATACTGAATACTTTTACTTTATATTCTTTAAGTACATTTTTAAACTGGTACTTTTATACTTTTACTTAGTAGATTATTTCATGTGATACTTTTACATTTATTTGAGTTTTGTTTTTTTTTCTCCGGTATCTGTATATTTACTTACGTAACACAGTTGAGTACTTCTTCCACCACTGAACTATTTACACCTCAGCCTTAGCCTTTAGCCTTAGACATGTAGACAGAGGTCAAAGGTCATCTAGGGCTCCTCACAGCTGACAGAGAAGGCAGCGTCTGTGTCTAGACTCTTCTCTCTGGGTGAAGTTTGCACTCCCTGTGTTATTCTGGTTCTCTTTCTAGGAACTTTGGCCCCCTACTTTTCAAAATCGTGGAACTCTAAATTGGACAAACTAATGTAAGGTTTAGGCCACACTGACTTTATCAGTGAGAAAGTGTGATTTTATAAAGGTCACATACTAGATGAGTGGTGATGTTTACATCTGACTTTATAAAGGTCACATACAGTGGGGCAAAAAGTATTTAGTCAGCCACCAATTGTGCAAGTTCTCCCACATAGGTCCACTTCAACTATGAGAGACAGAATGAGAAAAAAAAATCCAGGAAATCACATTGTCTGATTTTTAAAGAATTTATTTGCAAATTATGGTGGAAAATAAGTATTTGGTCAATAACAAAAGTTCATCTCACAAGTGGTGAGGTTTAAATGTGATTTCGTAAAGGTCACATATTAGACGAGTGGTGGTGTTTACATGAGATTGATTTTATAAAGGTCACATACTAGACTATGCTCCCTCTGACAATAATTGTAACAGTAAATGGTGTTATCATGACAGGCCGAGAATTTAGAGATTTCAAAAGATTCATAAAGATTTTAAAATGAAGACTAATCCTACTATTTTTACTGAAACTGCATTATTGGCATCTGTGTCTCTGCCTCCTCTTCTTTGGTGTGGACGGAGCCATTATTGAGAGGAGGAGGGGTGTGATCCATGAAACGTAGATTTGTATTTGTCAAAGAAAGACTATTAAATTTAAAGTTAAAAACTAAAATTCTGATCTTCCTGGGCCGTCTCCCCGTGTTCGGCGGCCCTGGCTGTGTCAAACACCCATAGAGATGCGTTAGCAAAAGTAATAAAAAACAAACAAACAAAAGAACCAAAACAAACCTGATCATCTGCCTGGTCAGGACTGGTAAATACACTGATCGCTCTATAGTGTCAGAATATTTTTGAATGAATGATGGTTTAGCATTAGCATCTTAAAATCTGCATTGGTTTAACATTAAGTCAACTGAAAATTCTGTGAACACAATCCTGATTTCACATTTCAGGATCATAACAATTTCACTTTTTAAACGCAATATCCTCTGTGCATAGCAGTACGTTAGCTAGCTCATTGTGTCTCTAAGCTAACTGTCACTTTTATTAAAATCAGAAAACATAAAATAAACAACCTATTAAAATTCAAATAAATTTAAATAAAGACTACCCAGTTATTTTATATATAGAATACTTCAGTTTGTGACACTGTTTTAATATTTATTATGCCTCAAAATTAGCATTAGCGTTAGCATTGAGTCACAAACATGTCTCTTTCTAAACTCAGAAGTGTCTCTGGTGACGTATTTTATTTGTGTAGTGTTTAACATGTTGTCAGTGACATCCACCCACAGCTCCCTGTCCACTGCCTCGTCTTTAAATATTTATTCATTTTAGCGTGACTCTGTAAAAACCACATAGAGACAGAACTGGACAGGAAGTAGTGACGCTAACAGTGAGGTAGTTCTAAAATAAAGACCCCCTAAATGATGTCATTAGCTGTTTGAGCATGCCCCTGCCCCTCCTGTCCTCTCCCCTGACACCCCTGCCCCCTTGCCCTTTCCTGTGATGCCCCTGCCCCTCCTGCCCTCTCCCCTGACGTGATGAGCAGATCCTGGGTGTCTGACTCAGCCTCTCCCTCCCTCCTCGAGCTCTCGGGTCAAACTTTTCTCCAGACCATCGTCTCAGGCTGAGCTCTGCAGAAATGTGTCCCAAAATAGAGTCTCGGAGGCCCCTTCCTTTGAGCCTCTGATCCCCTTGTTCTGGGTCATTTTTAGACCAAGCTGTCTGGGGAAATGTGGTAGAATGTGCTGGTGGAAAATATTTTGTTACTTTAAAGTCTATAATTTTACATTTGTTAGAGTTTTGAAATACTTATACAGGCCTTTGCATTTTTTTAAATTATACTCAAAAGTGTGCTGTGTGTTTAAACCCAGAAATCTGAACACCACCACGACATTTTTTTGCCAAAAGCACTTTTTTATCATTTTGGATGTTTTACACTGAAAAACATCAGTCTTTTTGGTGAGCGAGCTTGCATCTCCACAGACCTGACTCTTGTTTTACTTCTTCCTGGTTGTTTCCATGAAACTGTTGTTCCTTTGGCTATAATCTTCCACAGTCTGGCATTAAACTCATCTATCTCCATGAAGAATGTTCAAAGTGTGGTTTTAACTTTCTGTAGAATTGTGCAGGTGACATGTTAACTCCAAAAAGTTAGGCTGTTTTTAAATGTATTACACTTTAAAAAGTTGACAATTTGAACGGCTCTGATGAAGGTGTAAAAACATTCAAAAAGAAATATTGTGCTTTTTAAAACTGCAATATTGACCTAAAATGACTTCTGTTGAAGACTGCAGACCCGTCATTCGAACTGCAGAACCATTACAGTATTGTTGGGCCCTCTCTGTACATTTGGAGCAAGGAGTACCTAGCTGGAGGACCATTTTAATTTGGGCCTGTTTTAGTTTGAATGGAAAAACCAGAACATTAAAATGAAAGCCACATGCAGGCACCACGCAAAATCAAACCTGTGATCCTCCTGTTATGAGGCGACTGTTGCTGTACGACTACTCCGCAAAATGAGTAAACACACTTGTTAACAGTATAAAGCCACACTCTTACATAATAAATGACTGGGGTTATGAGTTACAGCCTGTTTGACTCATGTCAGCCACAAAAGCCAGTGGTCTGAACCGGCTCATGTTCTCTGCATTTGACCCTGTGTAAAATCTCTGCTCATGGAGACTAGATGCAAATGATACATCATTTTAAGAATGTCATTTTTTTGTCTAAAATCAGGAAAAAGCGTATGTCCTGACTTGTCCAGTGTCATCTGAGAGAGGCAGTACTTCAGAGTACTTCAAAACCTGCAGTAAAGGGGGATCTGAAGTAGTCTGCAGGCTGTGGTGCATTCAAGGACATATCGTATATGATGCCATCCGCTTGACTGTCACTCACTATACTTGTGTTAAACGTGAATTATGCAGACAGCACTTTCTTGTCTCTATGGAGATGTTATTTGCCTGGAATGTTCCACAGTAGGGCATTTATTACTAAAAAAAATACATTGGAAACGATATATTCTTACTGTGAGTCACTTCTCCACAGATCTGACCTGTAACATGGCCTAGTGACATCACCTGCTAGAGATGAGATGAGTCTAATGAAATACTGTGAAATATTGTCTCCATGGAGAGTAATAATATTTCCAGCTTTTTAAATGGTCGCCTGTAGATTTTGTTTATTTTCTTAAGGATTAAACAAATCAGCAAATAATCCAGGCATCGCAACAAGGGTTTGGAACTGTTGACTCAAGTTGGGCAGTTTTCAGTTTTGAACAGAATTTAAGTAGCCTGTGTTATTCTGGTTGGCACGTCATTCATAGTAATAGACAGTATTGCTTATGCGTATCTACTGAACAGCTTTAACCATGATATGTTCGTGTATGACCTAAAACAGCGCGTTTCCAAACTCCTCTTCATGGCGTAACTATTTTTCCCTGCTGCTCACCTCTTTTCCCACTGTCCCTAAATGCGCCCGTGTGCCGTGGAGCTGTCTGCGTGCGTCTGTCCACTCACGCGCTCACCGTTCACGCACACACATCTGCGACTCCCCCTCTGGCTTTTACTACCAAACTCTGCAACTTTTCTCTTTTTACCGCTCCACACGAAGGGAATATCGTCAACATGTCCGCGCGTCTGGAGTGGTCACGCTTGGATCCAAAGTGACCCTCTCCGTGCGTAATTTGGAGACGTTGGATTGATTTTTGTTATGTCCGAGCGCACGGTTTCGCCATGACTTCCAAACGGGACTCGGTTGCTAAACTCAAGCTCCGCCGCTCGTTCAGTGAGCACTTGCGGAGTTCAACGTCCAAAGCCTGGGGTTTAATCTGGAGGAACGTCCGGGAGCGGAGGCTTGCAGGTGAGTGCAGAACAGAAGCTCGCTGAAGGGTGTCGCTGACCCGGCTTGAGACGCGCTGGACTCGGGGGTGAGATGTGGAGAGACGGTGGGGCATTTGAAAGCGTATTGTGTTCATGGCATTTTGAACAGCTGCGTAAAACGTGCTTATAGTGTATTTGGAGTTGGAACGCACGTGCAGTCCATCACATTGACGTTAATATGGGGACTAGTTAGGCGTAAGTGTTATGTCATTGAGAGCAGTGGTTGACATAACAGATTGCCTTGTTTGCCACAGGAGGACGCTATGCATCAGTGTTTTTATCCACTACCTTGGAAAACCCTGCGTAACGCATCTGTGCGTTTGATTTCACAATATTGGCTTTGAGTTCATTTATATTTGAATGTTTTTGATCACTTACAAGAAAGCTGAATGTGATAAATAATTCTTGGTTTGTAGACCTGAGTTAGGTTTGGTCCTGTTCTAGTCCTGGTTTAGTCCTGGTCTTGTCCAGAGGCGGGCAGCAGTGGTGGAACGTAACGACGTAAAAGTAGTACTGTACTTAAAAGTACTGTACTTAAGTACACATTTGAGGTATCTGTATTTTACTTAAGTACATTTTTAAGTGTATACTTTTTACTTTTACTTCACTACATTTGAGAGCAGTATCTGTACTTTTTACTCCACTACATTTCTGAACAGGACTGAAAAGTAAAAGTATTTTTTATTGTTGTCTAAGATCTGCTGAAAAGTTTGAGGGTTTATTTTTAACTTGTTCATAATTTGAGCAAAATAAAAATATACGAATAAAAATGACTGATTGAATTGTTTCTGTTCAGCTCAAATCTTTATCAAAATCACTACATTTGAAGCTGTTTTTATAGATCTTAAAACTACTAATACTTTTTACTCTTTAAATCAATTTTAAACATTAATAGTACTTTAATACTTTTACTTAAGTAGATTTTTTCATGTGATACTTTTACTTTTACTTGAGTATTTTTATGTTCTGGTATCTGTACTTATACTTAAGTAATAAAATTGAGTACTTCTTCCACCACTGGTGGGTCAGTACTGGTACTCAGTTACATTTACTTGAGTAACGTTTTGAAGAAATTGTACTTTTCAGAGTACTTTTCTAGCTGCATACTTTTACTCCTACTTGAGTAATATTTGTATTGAAGTAACAGTACTGTTACTTGAGTAGAAGTTTTGGTTCCTCTTCCCACTGTGAGTAAGTCTAAAGTGACTTGAGCTTTATGTCGACAATATGAAATGATTTGAACATTTGTGTTTCTGGCTCCTTCAGATATGATTTAGTTTGGATAATGTTTGTGTCTCTTTGAAAATACCACATTTTGTGACTTATTTCATGTTTTGTCACATTCACCAAAATTATAAATCAGATGTTACGTCCCGACAGTTATTCTTACCTGAGTAGTACTTTTCACAAATACTTTTTTAGTTTTTCTTTAGTAATTTCTTGGACCAATACTTTGTACTTCTACTTGAGTAATATTATTTTGAAGTAGCATTCTCTTATTTTAGTGCAATTTTTGGCTCCTCTACCACCTCTGGTTTAGACTTGGTTTAGACCTGTTTTAGTCCTGGTTTAGTTCCGGTTTGGTCTTGGTTTAGTCTCTGAGGTCTCTAGTCTGAGCGGCTGGTCAGATCCAGTCCACATTCCTAAGTCATGTTACTTAAGGAAATATTAACTGATATGTAAATGTACGGTGACACAATGGGGCTGCGCAAAGTACTGCAGACACAGTACTGCACACAGTACTGCAGATAGTACTGCAGACACAGTACTGCAGATAGTACTGCAGACAGAACTGCACGCAGTACTGCAGATACAGTACTGCAGACAGTACTCATTAATGACATGACATGTTCAAAATGCACTCTCAGTGTAACATGCTTACAGGAGCTATGCAGCCAGGGGGCGCTTTTACTGTATTTAAAAGTGAACTAGAGTCAGAGCTGACCCTGCCTCGTGTTGTGTTTTTGTCATAAGAATAAGAATACATCAGTATTCAGCCTCTCAGGTGTTATCAGTGAGATCTGAACATGTTTACATGTTTACCTTGTATCTGGAGACACAGATCAGTTGTGATTAGGTTGTTTTGAGTTTGACTAGATCTACTGCAGTAAACAAAGTCACCACCAGGGGCAGTGTCTCCTGTGTGATATCAGAGTCCAGTATTACTAGTGCTGTGCTATGAAGAGGTCACACACTGAGCATTTCAAGGCCAAAGTCAGAGTGTGGAGTGGACCAGAGAAGGACACACGATCCAGCTTCTTCTGTTCTGATACTGATGTTAATACTTTGGCTTTAAGTATCTGCCGATATTCGATATCGATATCATCGATACCAGAGACTGAAAACAGCAGTTACTTTAAACACAAACAGTATAAGGTTAAATATGACCCAAATGTGTTTTATCTGTTAATTATCATTTAAAGTAACTATAGAACAGCTTTGTAAAAATACAAGTTTAATAACACCATGTGTTTTCAACTAGTAAATCTGAGTATCTCTGATTCATGAAAATGTTCATTATCAACAGGACACTATGGCGCCCCCCACAGTCTAAAATAGTCCCCCAGAGTCTAACATAAACTGGACTTTATATTGGCATTAAGGATGGGACCAGATCTCGAGCCTCAAGATCGAGCAAAATCGTGCACAATGGAAAATGAGCTGGTGAGTTTACATTTGGACTGGACTAAAAAGTTCTAAAGAGTCCCACCTCCTTAAGAGCTCCAAAACAAAGCACTATAGTAAGTCACATGTTTTGTGGTCCCAGTCGTGTGTGTCGTGGTCCAGTCTCGTGGTCCAGTCTCGTGTCTCGTGGTCCAGTCTCGCGTCTCGTGGTCCAGTCTCGCGTCTCGTGGTCCAGTCTCGTGTCTCATGTCCCACCCCACCATGGCATCACAAAACAGACTCATTGTATCATCATAAACGACACTGGTCAGAATGAACTTGAAGATGAAACACAGGCAGTGAGTGACATTTAAAGCCCACTCCACAAACTGAAGCAGATGATTCAGATAAAAAACATTTGTGCCGCCATAGTCTGAACCAGTCTTGTAGTTTTGTGAGGAAATTGTAATAATAAACTCTAGGTTTTATCATATAGTATCAGTATTTTAAATTAATGTGATTGCAGGACAGGGGTTAGAGAATGGGGACTCCTGCATATGCCCTCCAGCTCTACCCCTGAGCCACACAGCCGCACGTAAAATGACTCTCCATAATCTATGATGTTTTCCTGGTGCTTGGCCTCAGACTGAGCACGTGCAGACGGAAACTCGTCTGGTTATAAATACTCTCGTCTGTCAGGGTACACGCCATGACCTCACTGCTGTCACAAATACTGCAGTCTGACCCCTGACCCCCTCTCTCATCTTTCACCGCTATCTCTCTCCTCTTTTTCCACTCTCTCTCCTCTTTCTCCCCCCTCACTCTATCTCTCTTCTTTATCCTCTGCCCCCCTCTCCCTCTGTCTCTCCTCTGTCTCTCTCTCCTCTTTCTCCCCTCTCTTCCTCCCCTTACCTCCTCTCTCTCCTCTTCCCCCCTTTGCCCCATTCTCCCCTCCTCTTTTCTTCCCCCTCACTGCTCTCTCTTCTTCCCTCCTCTCCTCTCTTCTTCCCCCTCACTGCTCTCTCTTTCTCCCTCCCCTCCTCTCTTGTCTTGCCCTCCTCCTCTCCTCTTCCTCTCTTCTTCCTGTGTGTGCAGCTGTATGTCAGATGTCAGGTGAGATTGCAGTTGGAGGAAACTGGACCAGACCAGAGCATGTCCAGACCTGCCTCCTGCCCCTCCTCCTCTGTCCATCCTCTGTTCCTCCTTCTCTGCCCCTCTTCTGTCCCTCCTCTGTCCTTCCTCTGTCCCTCCTCTGTCCCTCCTCTGTCCCTCCTCTGACATGCCAGGAGCCTAAACCTTATATTTATTCTCATTTTATTAAATCAGAACAATTAGCAAACTGTTCTGTTCAGATCTTTAACCATGTTCTAGTCGTTTCTTCTCATTGAGCCTCTGAAGTTGTATTTGGAGTGATTCATGTTTGACTAATCTTTAATCTCTTATTTTCAAGACGGCATTTTACCGATCTACCCCCGTTTTCAACTCCACCGGTACACACCCACTGTGACGTACAAGCCCACTGTGACGTACACACTTCCTTCTCCAGTTTTATTTTCTTAATCGGTGATACTCATAGGATTCGGCAGCGTCGCGTAGTCATTTTTCTAACACAGAAGTCAGTGGACTTGTTTCTTTTATTAAGTCGTTTTAGATGAATATTGTGATTTCAAATGTCCAAATTCGAACATAATGATCCACGAGTGTCAGAGATTAGAACTATAGAGAGACACAAGCACAATATGTTTGATTTAAAGGGACTGTACTCAATATTCTAAAATAAGATAGGGTCTTAGGGTCAAAATGAGACCGCTGTGTGCTGTCTGCATCTAATTTTAAAAGGGTTTTATTGTCTGAGAATCAGTGCTAGTTGTTGCATGCTAGCATTACCTTGATGGCAAAACTCTGCTCTGGTCTCTGAGAGTGGCAAAAAGCCCTTATAAACTCATCGTGGTGAATAATTAGGATGCTCTAAATGCATAAGGTAAGTGAGGAATAACTTTGGTCCACTGCAAACTGTTCAAAATGAACTAGTTCTGTTTTTCATGTTTTTAAAACAGTAAAAATCAGGTAGAGAGCCTTTAAAGTGATTTAACAGACAGATTGTAACTGGATAGCTCTGATGCATTCGTTCGTCTAGACGAAGAACAAGGAAGAACAAGGATGAATGAACTTTTTCATTCAAACTCAGACAGAAGACAGTTCAACAGGTTTGGCTGCTCTGTGGATTATGATGTTTGCTGTGGGTTCACTCTAGTGCTGGTTTAGCCCTGGGTTTAGACTTGTTTTAGCCCTAATTCTGTTCTGGTTTAGTCCTGGTTTAGTCCATGGTCCAGGTTTGGTCAGTCTTAGTGTAGCTCTGGTTTAGCCCAGGTTAAATCCTGGTTTAGTCCTGGCTTAGTCCAAGTTAAGTCCAGGTGTGGGCAAGCAGAGCTTAGCTCCGCTTTAGCCCATGTTCACAAAGTTCAAAGTTATTCCTCATTTACCTTATGCATTCAGCGCATCCTAATTTCTCTCACAGGCCAGAGGATTTGCTGTGACGGTAAAACTAACAACAACTAGCATGCTAACCATGCAATCTGTCAGAAAAATGCCTTCCTTGTGCTTAAATCATCTCTGTATATTTCGGATGGAGGTTTCTGTGTTGATGACAGAGGCAGAGGGATCCTGTTTTACAGCTCACAAACTGCATTTTTGTACTTTTTTTCTCAACTTCTTTCCACTGAACTGATGTAAAACTATAACAAATATTGAGCACAGCTACTATCCACAAACCAAGTCACACTTAGAAAAACATGAAAACCTGTCACTTTAACCCACCCACTGAACTCAGTCCCAAAATATAACTGTGGAGCTCTGAAATAGCAGCAGGCGTGGACGGGGAGGTTAAAACGAGGAGGAGAGAGTTTTTGACTGAGTTCTGAATTGCGGTCTTTGTGGCTTTGTGAGTTGACGTGGATTTTGCCGCTCGGGGACAGGAACACAGCTTGTGTGCGTTTAAGTTCTGTGGTTGGTTATGTCATGTGTGTAGGAGCAGGGGCCCGGGCTGTGACATTAGGGCTGCAGTGGTGTGGGATGGGCCTGATGAACGGAGACTGGAGGTATATGAAGAAACGTTTGACTGGTAGTGTAGTAATCTGTCAAATGGACTCATGTTTTGCTTTGCTTTGAGTGTGGGTCAAATTTAAAAGTGAAACAACACAAACATAAAAGGCAGTGCTCACAGTGCTCCGGGTTGTTGTTGGAGAAGACTTGGTTTGGTTTGGATATTGTCTGTCTGTGGAATGCAGCCTTATCACAGAGCTGTGTGCGCTCAGCAGATACACTTGTGTCATAGAACGAGTGAGAGGTGAGGAGCACGACGAGACTTTAGAGCCGACGTCAGGCTCATTTTTACAGAGGAGCCGTTACAGACGTTTGCTTTTGTCTAACTCTGAAATGGGACAACTGTGAAACTTTAAAAATGTCTCTCTCATTACACATTCATTACACATACTAGAATACATATAGATTGAGCTTGAGTCGTGAGTTGTGAGTGATTTGGAGATTAGACCAATCACAAAGCACCATCGTGGTTTGGACGGAGCCAAAGATGAAGCTTCCAAACGAACCCAAACAAACACGGTGACACGGCTGCATGAACATCAGGCTGATGTCTGAGCTTTTGTCTCACTGGATTTAACTGGAGTTTGAGTTTTTGGCTTGTTCCGCTGCGGTGACACTTCGACCAATCAGATTCAAGTATCCATCTGAACGGTCTGCTTTTTCCCAATGGCTTTCAGCGAGAACTCACTTCAGAGTGCTGCACGGATCAGTCTGGAGAGAGCCAGGTTAAAACTTCTAGGTGTCAAAGTGGAGGATGTTTATCATTATGTAACACATAAATACATTTCGTGTGTGTGCCTCTGCCGCACACAGAGGGACCACATCAGTCAGATTCTGTGTGTTTCCTCTATGGAGCAGAGAGGAGTTGTAATGTTCTGGAGGTGTCCCCCAGCCTCTGTACCTCCTGCCTCTACACAAACACCTGCAGGTTGTGCATATATACAGTGCCCTGACCTCCTGCTGAGCCCGGGAGCCTGCTGAGGGCTTCACAGAGGGGGGTGGGGCTTTAACTTTAGCATTCACCAAACAAACAAACCAACAACAGCCTCCTGACCGGCTCTCCCTCTGCTCTCCCCTCGCCAGCCTGCAGTAAACATGGCCCCTCAGCACCTCCACACCTCCACTCTCTGGACACAGAC
>JACM01067444.1:0-19756 GCA_000787095.1 Periophthalmodon schlosseri | reverse complement strand
ATACATCTTGCATTATATATTTGATGTTGTCTGTATGTATGTAAAATGCAGAAAGTAAAGCAACATAAAGAAAAAAGACTTTGAATTGGAAGGTTTGTCCAAACTTTTGACTTGTAGTGTATATTGGTGCCTGATTTTCATACCATGAAAGGAGTAAGGAGGTATTTCAATCTATTTAACTTGTCCCTCGTTCTCACAAACCCTTTGGCACATCACTGCTATTCACACCCATCTCCAGATCTTGAGCTAGTCTTGGTCAGGACTACCTTAGCTGGAGGATTTTACCCATGGTTCATGTTTCAAGTTGATTTGGGAAACCGGAGTGCCAAATACTAATCAATTAACCTCTCCTGAATAGCTTTAGAATGAGTTGCATCAGAACAAGCATAAGGCCACATAGACTAATATACAGTACTCCCATGGACCACTATGGAACCTACCTGGACTATTGAGGGATTACACAGATATAAGGCCACATGGTAGTATAAAAGAAAGTACTATGACATCTTGGTATTGGAATCGGTATTCAAGTATTGAGTCTATTCCTTAGTATCAACATTACCGATAAACTGAAACTTTGTCAGTAAGTAGCCTAATTAGGCACTTTTTAACCACCAGTTTCTAAAGACTTTGTCAGAATAGTTTTATACAAAATTGACATCTTTGCTATTTTAACCATGTTATAACATTGTTCTTTCATCTAAAACATACCTGGAGTTGAATTTGATATCATTCATATTGGTTTCAGTGATCCTCTGTATAAAGTCCTTTACCTATGAACTTCAGAGAATGTGGTTTGAATTTTCCCAGAATTGTTGCATCACTGGTAGAAATCCTGCACAACCCTTTCATAAACAATTGGCACACTAATATAAAGCATTTCTGCCACCAAACTGTGTTCATTACTACTGCATGCCTACATAAACATGTTAGGAAATGTTCATTATGAGGTAAAATTAGTTTTTTTCCTCATGGTAATTCCCTCTACTGCCAGTAGATAGAGCCCTACACCAGATTCCAGTATGGGGAGCACCCAAGCTGTAAAACAATGTCTTCTTCTATCCATAGTCATTACAGGAACCGTATGTAACTTTTTGAGGTAGCACATCACCTGCATGATTCCATGGAAATAGAAAGATAAAAAAGAGAATGACTCAGGATGGAAAGATGAAAAGTTAATTGTCTGATGGTGCACTTCAAACCAGTACGACGTCAAAAATCAATTTTACAACTGAAACAATGCAAGTGGCAAGTGGCCTAATTATACTTTTTTTGTTTTAATGCCACTGACTAAAGACTTTGTTAGAATAGTTTTAGTATAATTAACATTAGCTAAGTAAGTTAAAGTAGTAAGAAGTAATATGTGTAGTGTCTTATAATGACAACAAACTACTCTTGCTTCCAAATGTTACACCTCCGTCTGTTGCAAATGTATCTGTGTCATGAAATCAACAAATATTTAATTATATTTTTACTATTGTGTTTCAAACCTCCCCAAAATAGATGCTGGCTCAGATATGAGTGATGCACGTGGGTGGCCGGCCGAGCGCACACGAGGCTGACACCAAGATGGGAAATGTCGTCTGGAGCTAAACCACGCTTTTAGTCTGAGCATGCTGTGTCTGGAGACCCCTTCACTGTCCTCAGCGGGGGTACGAGCTTTTAGCACTACTGCCAAAACTGACCATGTCCAATGTGCTGCTATTGGAATGTACTCTTCAGCAATCTGTTTTTCAAATGATACACTTGATACACTCCCTCAGCGGGGGTACGAGCTTTTAGCACCACTGCCAAAACTGACCATGTCAAATGTGCTATTGGAATGTACTCTTCAACAATCTGTTTTTTAAATGATACACTTGATACACAGTATAGCTCATTTACTTATATTACACAAAATTAATTAGTGTGAGCTTTAAGCCATGTTATAATTCTGTTACCTCCTCAAAAACATACCCTGAGTTGTGTTTTGTTTCATGCACACATGTTGAGTAACCCTTTATTATTAGTCTGTCCACATCTCTAAAGCTCAAAATGCTCTGTTCCACCTTGTGATGTCATATAGTGGTAGTTTTCAAGTTAACAATTACCTTTCACCTTTTGTTCAGAGTTTGGCAATTCCAGAGCTGAAATTATTCAAGTGATTCTAGTGACAGTATACGGAGTTTATAAACACAGTGGAGTGCTTCCTGTATTACCACATGACATCACAAGGTGGAGCATTTTTGTGTTTTCAGTTTAAGAGAAAAACACAGCCTAAATATGCAAAACACAACTCTGGGTATGTTTTTCATGACAAAATAACATTATAGCATAGATCAGAAAACGGGGTAATATGGACCCTTTAAAGGTGGGGTGCCTGGATTTATTCTTGAAATGAGTCAAATGTATTTTTCCACCATGGAGCATACATATAGTAAAGCACTTTCAGACAAAATGTGGCCGTACCACCTTGTCAAAATCCAAATCCCATCTGATCTCTGGTTGGGCCTGGTTAGTACTTGGATGGGAGGCCACTAGAGAGGTGTCAAAGTGTTGTAGCAGTAACTCTAGTGCAAGACACTTCTTGTCTAGTATAAATTTGGTGTTTGGCAGTGAATTCTTTTGGCAGGTAGCACAGCTTTAGAACTTTCAAATGGAGAAGTGACGCAGGGTGGACCTCTCTTGTACAGCCAATCAGTGCTCATCCCAAAGTGTCATATAGTGACTTGCTGAAGACTTGTCTGAACACTAAGCTAAGTGCAGGTTAGGAAAGGTATTCAGCTGTGCAAGGTAAAAAAACAGCCAGGCAAATAATATACGTTTTTACTCACTTGTTTTAAATCAGTAGAATGAATGAATAATGCACAAAATTGTAAAGCAACTTTGAGCATCTGGAAAAGCAATATATAAAAGACTAATGCGACTAAATATAAGTGCTGTGCACTGTTTGCTAATAATAAAGTATTTTATCAATCATAAAAGCAGTGCTAGGATTGACTGTACTTTTTTTTTACATTTTAGGTACAGTTTACAGTGCCTGGAATGTTCCATAGTATGGCATTAAACATAATTATCTTGCATTTATGAAAGTACAAGTTTTGTCTTGAAAGACATGCCTTTTAACGGTCATCTCCATGTATGTTTATGGAGGAGAAAGAGTTTAATTACCTCCATGACTTGCATAAATAGGTAACACTTGTATACAGCAATTTCCATTGCATTATACAAGTTGCATGTACTTTAAGCGGCAGGCACTGCTTCACAATGATAAGAGCTCTTGAATGGCTGTCTATAGTGGCCTTGTTGTGCATAGAACATGCTTTACCTTGACACAGTGAATAGCACAGTACAAAACAGTAAAGGCTCCCTGCAAGAAGCATCAATAATTAAATAATTCTTCATAATAAACACACAGCTTTACATGTTATGTAATATTATATATTGTTTATCTTATTCAATCAGTTTAAATCAGTGACATCAATAGTCAAGGTTCATGAGTTCTTTGGCCATTACACTGGATACATTTACATGGTCAGTAAAATTAAGATAACTAGAATAATAAGATTTTTGGTGTGTGTTTACAAGCATGAAAGAAATCTGATCATCACAAACATCTGGTGACATGTGGCAGTTAATGCATTCTAACTGTTGTATTTGGAATACAGACAAATTTTCTCTTTTTATATTTTCTATATTTTCTCTTCCAGCTTTATCTTTGCCACATTATTCTGACCATTTTTGCATTATTTTCCTTTTAAAATCCTGCACAGGTTTGAACAATCAGAAAGAAACCAGATTACTCACGTCAGAAGGAACTGTTTACATGGCATTTCAATAATCCAACAACTCCAGAAATCAGATCATGATTAGATGTTTAGTATGCATGTAAATATGCAGACAGACTCTGTTGAATGTACGCTTACTTCATTAACTGTTGTTCTCAGAGATGAAGACATGCTACAACCTGTAACATATATTGTGTGTGTGCGTTCAAGACAATTATTTTGCTGCGTTTGGGTTGGAGATAACTTTGCACAGCAAGATGGATTCTCACAATATTTGTGAGTTCACAAACTCACGAGAATCCATCTTTAGATTCTCCCACTGTAAAGTTCAAATTTGACTGGCAGTGGGCGGACCAATGACAGAGCAGCATAGTGTTTGCGATCCTATGACCAAAATCCCTTTGTAATAGACCCAAAACGACATGAGATGTCCTCAGTATATGTTATCAGATAATGATAATTGACTTACAGGTTCAGTTGTGATTAGATTGCCATTTTAAACCAGTAGGAGCATATTGCAGGTCTTAAAATTATGCAATTTCAAACTTAGTTAAATGAAATAAAACTGGCACAAAGTTATAGGTTTGAATATTTAATTCAAAATGACAAAATCTCCTTTAGAGTGATAATTGCCTTTGCCCTCAATTCTGTATCTGTATCTATTTAATATGTATCTGTGTAATCCCTCAGTCATCCAGGTCTGATCCATAGCAAAAGAAAAATATAAAGATGGTGTGAATCAAACAGCAGGTATTGGTCAGTGTGTGTGGGTTTCCTGAAGACTTCTACTTGGAGACACCGGTCCTCTCCTAGTGTTACTGCACAATCTAAGAAGGCCAGTTTGTTCTCATTGGCTTCTTCCCGTGTGAACTTGGTGTTTGGATCCACAGCATTAATATGTGCAGTAAAGGGTTCCAGATCTTGAATTTTGATTTTGGTCCAGTTGTCATCCACGTATTGATACCAATGTGTGGGTGGAGTGCCTGGAAATGAGGCCAATGCATCTTGTTCAAATTGTTCCATATATGATAGCCATATTAGGAGAGACCGGTAAGCCCATGGCACAGCCGTGGATTTGCCTGTAGAAGCTTCTTCTGAACTGGAAACATGGTATTTGAAAAAAAATCCAGCAGTTGGCAGATTTGGTCACTGGTCTTTGCTGCCTCAAGATCTGGAACCCTTTACTGCACATATTAATGCTGTGGATCCACACATCAAGTTCACACGGGAAGAGGTTAAGAAGAACAAATTGGCCTTCTTAGATTGTGCAGTAACTATAGGAGAGGACCGGAACTCCAGGGGAAGAGGTTAAGAAGAACAAATTGGCCTTCTTAGATTGTGCAGTAACTATAGGAGAGGACCGGGAACTCCAGGTAGAAGTCTTCAGGAAACCGACACACACTGACCAATACCTGCTGTTTGATTCACAGCATCCACTGCAGCACAAACTCAGAGTTATCCGTACGCTACAACACAGGGGTGGTTTCTACAAACACAGAGGGAAAAGTTAAGGAGGAACAACACATGGAGAAAGCCCTCTCTGCTTGTGGATATCCAAAGTGGGCCTTCAATAGATCTAAGAGCTAAAAAACAGGCCAACCTTGAAGATAATGAGGTACAGATCTTAGTCAAAGAAAAGAAATGGTCTGAGAGGGGAGTTAAAGAAGCACTTTTTGTTAGGAAAGACAATCCTTCCTTGAACAGGAATGTGGGGCCTCAGACATTATCTGTCTCCTATATATAACTCCATCCTCAGAGCAAAAGCAAAACAAAGAAAACAATAGGGCTAGCCAAGATGCTATTAGGTGTGAAATCACTCATTAGGGGCTTGCATGACTATGCTAAGTAGGACTCAGGCACAGTGCACACTTAGGGTAGCACAATAGACCTAGTCTACAAACAGAAACTGTAAACAATAGGTGGTTTTAGTTTCAGTACAGTTAGCTCCTCCCTTCAGATAGCAGTGTCCACCAGTAATGTGACCAGAACTGAAGCGGCTTGGATGAGCTTCAGAAGGTCTTCACTCCTACAACGTTTTGTCCAGTTGACAGATTTTATATTTTTCTTTTGCTATTTAATATGTACTGTAACTTTTTTAGTAGGCGATCCTCCATAATGGAAATGTTATTGCTTTGCCTTAAAATTATCTACCATGCATTTATTCAATATAAGTGTTTTTATAAATAAAAAAAAACAAAATACATTGATGAACATTAGTATTACTACTGCGAGTGAGCCATTCTCTGCTCACATTATTTCACACACACACACACACACACACACACACACATATATATAAAACCAGAAGTTTACATACACTATATAAAAAGACACATATGCTTTTTTTTCTTACTGTCTGACATGGAATCAGACTAAACTTTTCCTGTTTTAGGTCAATTAGGATTACCAAAATTATTTCATTTGCTAAAGGCCAGAATAATGAGAGAAGGATTTTTTTAGACAATTTGTCATTACTTTCTTCAAAGCCAGAAGTTTACATACAGTAAGGTTACTATGACTTTAAACAATTTGGGAAAACCCAACTGATGATGTCATGTCTTTGGAAGCTTCTGATTCTGGTTTATTGCCAACATTTGAGTTAATTCGAGACATATCTGTGGGATGTATTTGAAGGTACACCTGAAACACACTGCTTCTTTGTGTAACATCATGGGAAAGTCAAAAGAAATCAGCCAAGATATCAGGAAGAGAATAGTGGACTTGCACAAGTCTGGTTCATCCTTGGGTGCAATTTCCAGATGCCTGAAGGTCCCCATGTTTATCTATTCAAACAATTATACGCAAGTATAAACACCATGGGAATGTCCAGCCATCATACCAGTCAGGAAGGAGACAGGTTCTGTGTCCCAGAGATACTTTGGTCCGAAATGTGCATATCAACCTAAGAACAAAAGTAAAAGACCTTGTGAAGATGCTGGCTGAAGCTATTAAGTGCGTGTCATTATCCACAATGAAACGAGTACTGTATCAACATGGGCTGAAAGGTCACTCTGCCAGGAAGAAGCCATTACTCCAATAGAAACATAAAAAAGCCAGATTAAAGTTTGCAAATGCACACTGGGACAAAAACCTTATTTTTTGGAGACATGTCCTGTGGTCTGATGAAACTAAAATTGAACTGTTTGGCCATAATGGGCATCATTACGTTTGGAGGAAAATGGGGGAAACTTCCAAGATTGACAACATCATCCCAAATGTGTAATACAGGGTTAGCAGCATCATGTTGTGGGGTTGTTTTACTGCAGAAGGGACTGGTGCACTTCACAAAATAGATAGCATCATGAGGAAAGAACATTATGTGGAACTACTGAAGCAACATTTCAAGACATCAGCCAGGAAGTTAAAGCTTAGGTGCAAATGGGTCTTCCAAATGGATAATGACCTGAAGCATACTGCCAAACTGGTTACAAAGTGGCTTAAGGATAACAAAGTTATTGTTTTGGAGTAGCCATCACACAGCCCTGATCTCAATCCTATTGAAAATTTATGGGCAGACCTGAAAAGGCATGTGCGAGTATGGGGTCCTACAAACTTGGCTCAGTTACACCAGTTCTGTCAGGAGGAATGGGCCAAAATTCCTGCTAACTATTGTGAGAAGCTTGTGGAAGGATATCCAAAACGTTTGACCCAAGTCATACAAAAGGCAATAATATGAAATACTAATGAAATGTATGTAAACATCTGATTTTGAAGAAAGTAATGAAAAATTGTCTAAAAAAAATCCTTCCCTCATTATTCTTACCAAATAAAAATAATTTGGGTAATTCTAATTGACTTAAAACAGGAAAAGTTTAGTCTGATTTCATGTCAGACAGTGATAAAAAAAAAGCATTCCTTACAAAATAAAAATAATTTGGGTAATTCTAATTGACTTAAAACAGGAAAAGTTTAGTCTGATTTCATGTCAGACAGTGATAAAAAAAAGCATTCATGTCTTTTTATAAAATGTATGTAAACTTCTGGTTTCAACTATATATAAAAATCTCATCCTCCCCCTCCGCAGGTGGTCTCATTCCTTTTTTTTTCCACGCTCAGATCCTCTACCAGATGCCTGGGAGCTTGAGGGTTCTGCGCAGTATCTTTGCTGTTCCTAGTCCTGCACTTTTCTGGATTGAGATGTCTGATGTTTTTCCTGGAATCTGCTGTAGCCACTCCTCCAGTTTGGGGGTCACTGCCCCGAACCATGGACCCCAGGTATTTCTCTATTTTCTCATATTCCTTTTTCCTGATGTTCCCATCACTTGGTACTCCAATGTCCACCACAACAACTTTGCTCTGTTGTTTATCCACCACCCCAATGTCTGGTTTTTATTTAATGAATATCCAAGAAAAATGAATAACTATTGATTATCAACATCTCTAGATGTGGAGTGTGAGCTCATTTGGATCAAAAACCTAGGACTAGATAGGTTTCACATAAACATCCAAAGTGGTGGCAGTAATGCCATCCGATATGGCCGACTTCTTGTTTCATATACTGGAGTATTGCTCCAGTTATGTTTTAGGGTTCTCCTCATGTGTCCCATCACTCCTATGAAATTCATTGTCCTAAGACAAAGTACATGTGTCTCCCATCCCATAGCATTTTGCACTGTGCTGGGTCACTCTGCCAACTTTGTTGAGTTTTGCTTCATGTTTAGTAGGTCTTTCCCTCTCTATTGCATGATTTGAGTCAGAGTACTGTTCACTTAGAACGGGAGCTTTAGAGGACCCAGGAGGGAAAACTGTACAAAGTTTTCTGCAAAGTTTCACTAATTAATGTCAAAGTATTTTTTTTCTACCCATTGTAAACTTTGTGTGTTCCTATAGGTGGCACTCTAGCATTGATCGTTGCGTTTGACATATCAATATAATCAGTAGCAACCAGTGTATAATTGATTCAAATTTCAGCACAGTCGGACTAAGCGTGTGTGTGTAAGATTTTTAAAAATGTTTTATTAGTCGTCTTTGTTCCCCTGCTGGTCAACCGTGAAAAATGCCCCATATCCATAATAGAATTTTTTGCATCTTCTCATGCATAAATTTTAATCTCCAAGTTTTGTACAAATCAAATAAGGTTGACATGTCTATGGTAGGGGGCGCTATAGTGTACACTTTTCATAGTTTCATAGTCCATTATATTCAGGCAGGGATCACGCATTATTGATTCAAATTTTAGTTCTCTAGGCCAATGCCTGTGGCTTTGAGAAGTCACCAAAGAAACAGGAAATTAAGGTGTTTTTCAGTGACGTGCTATGCAAAAACTGTCAAGAGTATCCCAAAAAAAGGATAACTTTTGGAAATCAAAGTATATGTTTTTTGAAAACTCTTGACATTCCCCATGTGACCATGGGGTTGATTGTGAATGATGAGCGCTGACACGCTATACAGCCCATGCCATTGGCATGGGTGCTTGGACACTGCTTGATGCCAGGAATGTGTTTGGGAGTAGTGCTTCACACTGCTTTTGCAATAACAAATATGCATGTCCCATGGGTGCTTGGATAGTGCTTTTAATGCTGAGGGCGACTTCGCCCATGCACTCATCATTACGAAAGTAATAGACCCTATGCCCTGTAGGGGCTTGGGCCTAATAATAATAATAATAAAATAATAATAATAATAATAATAAGATGAAACCAATCAGGAACAATGCTCCTTGCCAGTTACTTTGTTACTGGCTCATGCCAAAAATGACAAAGAAAAATAAATGTTACATGGTGCACCTTTAACATAATAAAAAGATACATCAAATACTTTGTGATAAGAATTGCGACTTTCACCTCACACGTTATGAAATATTGATACTGCACATCTCAACCTAGCGTTTCAGAGCATATTATCAAATAGCTTCAATAAAACGGAACCAAGGCGCTAAGTTATTTTACAGGCTGCCGTAAACTGGGGACTTTATGCAAACCATCCATGTATGCTGTAGATCTATGTCCATGCATGAATTATACTGGGCTGCGGGCCCTATCTAATTACATGAGAGCAAACACGTGCTGGCTACCTATTGATCTACAGCGGAAGAGAGGTTTTCATTTTCATAAACAAGGACAGTCGTGCACGCTTGTATACTGCCCTGCATGCTAACGCGATCAGGGACGAAAGCACAAGACGCTGTGCCACCAGGATTACGCAGCTCCTCAAATTGATTTCCCTCTTTCCGTAGGTCTTCTGTTGGATATTATTGGATCACTTCAAAATTTATTACTCCTCCTTTGATGCATTACTTTATGAACACATTTAAATGTATATGCAGGTGCTCACTTACACATAGCACTGCTCTCGGAAGTGAAAGTAAATCCCGACACGGCACGGTACATGCACATGCCCATTTTGATCATCGTAAATTACACATGGGGAAACAAGCGACGACGGTAGAATCTAAATATGGAGGATAAATGTGTTCAGAATGAGACAGGTCAGGTATGAAATATATAGAAGGCTCTGTAGCATGCACTCACATCACCTAAGCGCTCTGCTATGTACCTCTGATGTAAAATTGGATGTAAGAATTTATGTAAAATTGCAAGTAATTTTGGCAATAATATTATACTTGTATGTGGTATTAATTGCTAACAGATAATATATTTAGATCACCATGTTACCTTTTGTTCTGAAAATGCTGCATTCTCCCAAAACAATACATTGAAACGTTTCAGTTTCGTTTCAATGTTCTGAGATCCCCTTCCTTCGTTCCCCGTCATTCTCCCTTCAGAGTGTGAGCAGTGTGTGCATCCCGCTAATGAAATTACTACACATCACATCAGGTTTGTGAAGTTGTAGCGTATTGTTTTGTTTGCTGCGTTTGTATATTTATGAAAAATCGCCCTGCGGGAGCATGGGCTCAAAACCTAATGGAGGGCATGGTGACCAGACTGATATCCCTCAGTATAAAAAATACAGAGAGATATCAGTCTGGACTGTCGGCCCATAGCCAAATAAGAGCCACTCTGGTTCTCGATGCTGATGTAGTCGTACTGGCTCTGACGTGGCACAAAACACACACATGTGCTGCTGTGGAAGGCTTGCATGGCTTGGCTGATCAGGTACCGTTTGCATAGCTGCCAAACTCACTGCTGATGGTGAAGGGAATAGTCACCAAGCCGTTGGCGCCTTTGGGCTTCCATCACGAACAGAACCAGGAACACAATGCTATGTTCTTGGGGCCAGAGCATAGCATTCCTGGTTTTGGCCGGCAGCACATCACCATCCAGGAGGAACACATCCGAGTTATTGTTGGAGGCCAGGATCTGTTGGCTGATGTGAGCTCTCACTGTAGACATCAGCCAGGGGTACGGCTTCTTCTCTGGTGGGTAGGACATCCTGCACCTGGGTCTGACAGACAGCCAGCAGCAGCAGAACACACACAGGTACACAGGGACTCATCTTTAGCTCCAACTGCAGCTCCATGTGCTACTGTGTGGAGCCAGCCTTTATACTGCCCACAGGGATTATGGGCTGGACTCCACAGCATCAGTCCTTAAATTAACACCAGAGACTGAGACAAACCTCTGGAAAAAACAACAAAAAAACAACATGATTGTTGTTTGCCCTTTGCCCTAACTCAGGTTAACGCCTCTAAAAGAGGATTTAAATTACAATGACTTAACCAACAACAGCACAAAGCACACTGCAGAACACAGAGCCAGTGATTTGTGTATGTTTTATCACATTTACAAAAAAATTATGTTCATGCCAAAATAATATTGTACTGTGAGATTTGGATATCATTACATCCCCAACAGACAGTGGAGAAGAGTGGTGAGCATGGACAAGCAGGGACATGGTTAGAAGATTTGTATCGCATTTAGACCTTGGTCCATTATCCTTATAATGCTGCTGGGGCGAAGTTAGTACACAGTTTTATGGGACAGGCTGCAGCAGGGTTGTGCACAAAACACTAGACCCTTGGTACAAACCATCTCGGTGGCCTTCACTACATGATAAATGCATATTACCGTATTTTCCGGACTATAAGTCGCACTTTTTTCATAGTTTAGCCAGGGGAGCAACTTATACTCAGATGCGACTTATATGTGAAATTATTAAAATATATAATTTCACATCTTCGTTACTGTCGCACTCACAACTGCGCGAGGGCACTCTAGGCTTGTGTACCAGTATGGCAGCCATGCGGAAGCGGCGCTTCATCTACTTCCGGAGCAGGCGAAGTTGTTCAGAAGCATCACGGAAGATGGAGAATTCAATGGATTTAGTGATTTGGAGTGAGATCGAGAGTGAACTTGTTAGCTTGTTTTTTATGCTTTAGTTATCTGATTAACTATTAATATCTTACGTTAACATACCAGGCACTTATTCAGTTCGCTGTCTATGCTTCATTTACATGTGTGCAAATGTGTTATATACATGTTACAGTTCACTTGTTTGACCAATAGATGGCGGTGGTGTATTTGTAATACCTGTAAGAAAATTTATTTGACTCGTTTTCTTTTATACATTTCATATTTAATTTCCCCTTATTTATTTCCCCTTCATTTAAAAGACCATAAAGGTGATAATTTTTCATTTGGAACAATATTGTAAATGTTTAATTTATCATAAGTCTAGTTTAAGGTCATGAAAACTTCTTCCTCTTTTCCAGTTCAGCCTTTTTTTTTAGCTAATGTGAAGTCTTACCTGACTTAAGAAACAATTGAGAAGTAAAATATAAAGGCCAAAGTGGTAGATATATTTTCCTTACGTTCATATGCAATTTTGTGTGTATATGTAATATGAGCCAGAGCTTATGTTATATTTTATGCGTTTGCTAGTTCTACGGTGTTAACTGTCATGAAGAAGTAAGACCACAGTAAAAATCAGTGAAAAGAACTCTCATGTCTCTCGTGTTTGTTATGTTAGCGTAGTTATCTGATTAACTGTTAATGTCTTACGTTAACATACTAGACACGTATTTAGTTCATTGTCTATGTGTTACGTTAGAGTGCTGTACTGCTTTTCAGCCTGTTGTTCTCTATTTTATTGTTATTATTATAACTTGCCTTTGAAGATAAAATGTCTGTTCTTGGTCTCGGATTTTGTAAAATAAATTTCCTCAAAAAATGCAACTTATAGTCCAATGCGACTTATATGTGTTTTTTTCTCCATTATTACGCATTTTTTCGCTGGTGCAACTTATATTCCGGAGCAACGTATAGTCGGGAAAATACGGTATACACTTTCTAAGGGGCCCTCTCTGCACTGGGCCCTGGGCAATAAAGCACCCTTTACTCCCCATTTTGACACCCGTGTATATGTGTACAGGGTTGCATTTAAGTTTTGACCTCTGCCATAGCTAAAATTAAATAAGACTATTTTTTTTTTCCTTGTAATAAATTCAAACATTTATCAAAGTATAAAAAATATTTAGTTTATAGCGGAATGAATAAGAATAACCACATTTTGACATTAAAAGACAGACAGAACCTTTTACTTCCATGGGGTCAATTTGCAATGTTTTATCAGATCGTGCCCATCACTGCACTTTACACAAGTAGTACTGGGAAAGCAATCCATTTTCACAGTAATGTGAAAATGGATTGCTTTCCCAGTACTACCAGAACAGACTAAATTCGATTTTAAGGAAGCTTCAAATATTAATAAAAAGTCACGTGAACCGATCTGCTGTTAAGCCTGTCACTGTGGACTTTATAAAGCGCCTTAATGGTGTTACAAAGACACAATTTGCCACGTATAAAAATATGTTTGAAAAAAAGTGTTGTCAGGAGGTTGGAGAGGCAAGCAAACAGCCCAGCAGATAAATGGACTGAGAAGGAGAGAGGTCAAGTATGAAATATGGGACAGTCATGAGAGAGCGCACTAAAGCCAAGGCGCAGACATGGAAGTGTATTTATGTCATTGTTATGCAAGGCCCCAGCGGAACAGGCTCACGTTGCGCTGTTTGTCTTGTGCCTTCTGCTTAAACAGCCTGACAGCCCACTAAATCCCATATTTAATAGCCCAGCTGAAGGTAAAGTCTCTATAAGAAAAATGCTGGGTTTTTGGAGGTATGGAGAATTCATCAGATATAGTCTCTTCAAGCTCCACACTATAGTAAGGGCCGTGCAGTTTTATATCATTTATTTATTTTTTTTTACTTAAAGGCATTTTAGAGGATTTTGACGAAACTTCACAGTTTGTGAAAAGAGCGCATGTGCCAGACTGTCCCACCAGCCCCCACCTTCCTGCTTCACTCCTTCCTCCACTTGTGCATGCACCTGTTACGTCGCATGGGTTCTGTTTACTTTTGTCTTCGCTAGTTAGGGACCTTCCAGACCCTAAATGAGAAGTTCAGTTCACTTTGCTACTACGATAACACAAAAAACAAAAACAAAAAAAAACTATTTGTACAGTCAAAATAGCTTAGCCGAAAGCTAAAGGGACGTATTGAATAGTATTGGAACATGCTGCGAGCTAGTAAATGTAGGAGCCTTGTGGGTGCTGACATGGAGTGTATGTGCAGGTAGACCCTAAATGAGAAGTTCAGTTCACTTTGCTACTACGATAACACAAAAAACCAAAAAATAACAAAAAAAACAAAAAAAATATTTGTACAGTCAAAATAGCTTAGCCGAAAGCTAAAGGGACATATTGAACAGTACTGGAACATGCTACGAGTTAGTAAATGTAAGAGCCTTGTGGGTGCTGACCCAAATGATGATGCCATGTCTTTGGAAGCTTTTCAAAGTCAAAAGTTTACATATAGTAAAATTTCTATACATTTAAACAATTTGGGAAAACCCAGATGATGATGCCATGTCTTTGGAAGCTTCTGATGAGCTCTTTGGAAGCTTCTGATAGGTTTATTGACAGCATTTTAGTTAATGAGAGACACACCTGTGGATGTATTTGAAGGCTCACCTGAAACACACTGCTTCTTTGTGTAACATCATGGGAAAGTCAAAAGAAGTCAGCAAAGATATCAGGAAGTCTGTTTCATCCTCGGGTGCAATTTCCAGATGTCTGAAGTTGCTACATTCATCTTTTATATGCAAGTATAAACACCATGGGAATGTCCAGCCATCATACCATTGAGGAAGGAGATGGGTTCTGTGTCCCAGATAGAAAGCGCTTTTGGTCAGAAATGTGCATATCAACCCAAGAACAAAAGCAAAAGACCTTGTGAAGATACTGGCTGAAGCTCGTAAGAGTGTGTCATTATCCACAGGGAAACGAGTACTGTATCAACATAGACAAGACTGGTCCAGACCAGTAAGATCTCAGCAGCACATAGATGTATGTAGCTCTTGAAGGGCTACATGGCCAACCTATGTTAAAATATACATGCACGTGTAAAGTAAGGACGATAGAAAAGAGCAGTTTGGGCTTCACAGGAAAGTACATATAGAAAATGTAGGAAATCTATTTGAAGAGATACTTGGGTGTAACCAGTGAAAGCCCAGAGAAATTGGTTGCTGAGCCCTTTGAAGTTCACATTTTATTACCCCCCTCCTCCAGACCATGTCAGCAGGCATACAGTACATATGATGGAGTTTAATCTACAGGTTCTGTAAGATTTACACACAAAAGATAAATTATCTGTATATTTCACTGTTATAACAGAACACTAAGAAGCAAAACTGTAATTGACAAATTTTGCTAAACTGGCCCACCCTAACTGTACTAAAGGTAATAATCCTGGTCGGTTTCCAAAATACTGAATGTAGAGGAACACTAGTTCATTGTATTTAGTACTGTAAAGCTGTGAAAAAAATGTGTTGTGCTGTAGGTGTGTTACGTTTGTGAAAAATATTTTGGGTAAACCCATAGTCTTACTTGAGAACGCCCTAGTCTAAGCGCAGGGAATTAACTCTGATACAGATATTTGAACAGTGGAGCACAGTGGCACAGCTTTCACAGCAGCAGATTCTTGGTCTATTTCATCTTTCCTTGCTAGCTCCCATGAGAACTACACAGCTATAGGGCGCAGATGACCACTTCAACTAGGCTAGGTATTTGAGGCCAAAACAGCCACTCTCATTACCCATGTCTGCTGCACTTAGAAATTATCTTCTCTTTATTTTTTTCATTGAGGAAGCTTCCCCATAAGGAAATGTGTGTCTGTTTATGAGGCCACCACTGTGGCAGAATAATGGTCATGCTAGACACTGTAGGAAACACATGGCACAGCCACTGTGCCAGGAAAACAATCTTGTATTCACAAGTGCATTGCCAAATGGAACATTTTTCATACAATGAAAGAGTATTTCAAAACTGATTTAGTGCATTAGATCCAATAGAGCATCTTTGCCCTGGATGCCCTGGCAATTTCCCTCATGATCACAAATCAAAAGCAAAAACAACCACAGTTGAGAGAGTCACTGAAGGTAATCAGAGTGTAATACCAATAAAGATTTTAGATGGCCCTACTGTAATTAAAGGCAATTCATGCGATAGAATAATTTACTATCTGTAATGGGAGGATACTGTACACAACCTCAATGACAAAGGTAAATATTCAAATGGAGGGTAACCTCCAAGTATCCCAAAAAGAATACCTTTATAAACAGCTACCCACACAAAAAAACCATGTTATGTCTTGTTATGTCTTGGTATGTCTTATTACCACTTATCATGTTTGTATATGACTGGTCACTATGTTTGTCTGTTTTGCATTAAATAAAAAAAAAAAAAATAATAAAAAAATACAAAAATAAACAGCTACCTTCATTTTGAAGTGCTCAAAGTATGATTTCTCTTATGTTGTTATTATGACAAGTACGATAGTAAAACACATTTATTACTTACTACTATTTTGGTATTCATGAATAACCACAATATACAGGTTGTGAAAATTTTATTTTATTTTAACCACATATAGGTCTCAAACAAAAAAGCCTGTTAACAGTTACTTTTGGAACATGTTTTATTGTTTCTCACCACAAAGGGCAATCAGCATGAATTACATTTATAAACTTAAAATTTGACTTTTCCAAAGGTAGAAGCTGGACATTTTTTTCTTAAAATCATTGAATAGTGTCCTCTATCACTCCATCATTGTGTTTTATTCCAGAGATTGTATTGTTGCTTGAGCTCTCCATACCTCTATAGAGCAGTTACGGCAAGTTTTCCCATAGTTGTGGTCTGCTCCGATGTTCTTGCAAGCGGCAAAAAGTGATGGTCCCGTTGGAAAGGCATTTAGAACCTTCTGGATCTTCTAAGCACATCATCTAGGACACATGCTGACCAAAAGTTGATGCAAATTATTATTTTTTGCCCAAAAAAAACAAAAAAAGACCATCAGCCTCCACATCTGGTCCATTTTCTTCTCCTCCTTCCTTAATCACATCATTGACAAAAAAATACAATTTAAATGCTCACTATTATCATCCCAAATGAGTGCCTCATTGGAACATGCGGAAACCTTAGCCGGGTAAACGTGTACAGAGCTGTACAATCAATGCTTGAAATCATTTTCCAGGACATTTTTAGTTACGTAATCACAGCGTCCACACATTACCTCCTTTTTTTATACAGTTTTTATAATAAAGATGCAGCTGAAGGATATACCTGAAGCTCACAATTATTTCTCACTAACTTTAGTTATGTAGATCACCAAAAATATTTTCTGAAACTCAAATTACATGGAGAACCCAATCATATCCACTAATTAACATGCAAGTACTTAAGTGTTGACGACACATTGTCCTCATCTACACCAGGGTCCTACCTAACGAGTAAGATTAAATAATGTAGGTGGGGGGTTCTCATCCAAGACATTTTGTGTAAAATAGATGTAATTTCCTGAAATTTGGTGGATTTTAGAGGTTTTTCAAAAATGTAACTGCCTTGTTCCTGTAATGGTGGCAGTCTGATATTCAATAATGCAAAGCAAAGTGTGGAGACATTTTCAAGGACAAAACTGATATTTCCCAGACCATTTGGCCTTTTTTTCTCATTTCTCATGAGTTTTGAAAAAACATCTAAAAAACTGAAAACAGGACTATTATTTTCCAGGTTTTCCCAAAATTCTAGGACATGTGGGAACCCTCATTTGTTTGTTTCAGTGACTCGTGAGAAACATAGCAGCTCATTGGTCATTAAATGGTTTAGATTGAACAAAATCAATTCCCTCACCTCAGATTAACAGTGTTTTGTGCTTCAGTCATTCACTACAGAAGTCTTCAATGCTTTTTTCAGTCCTTGCATTATTAGGCCCGAGCGCCATAAACTGGCAAAGGACCCACCAGAAAACAAATTGTAGCCTATGTCTTCATTTCCATTTTCCATCCTAAAATGACTCCTGTCTGAAATTGAAAGTCTTTATGGTCATGAAACTCAATGGGTGTCTTCTTTTATCTCCCACTTTCACCAAGAGTTCAGGGAGTGTCTTTTATAGAAGTCCCTTACTTTTTATTACTGCCGAGCTCCTAAATCTCCGAGTTGGCTGGCTTTAATTAGCAGAGGTGAAGGCGAGGGAGCTTCGAGCGCTCTGTGGATGCCCTCCCAGCACACACTTTCACTGTCGCTCGCAGGGACCACTCACTGAGCCCAGAAGCTTTTCAGCGTGTCAAAAAGGAACCATAGGAAGTTTTATCTTTAATAATATAACTGTGAAGGTAATAGTTAATTTGACAGTTGCTAGTTCGGTCCCCACTTCCAACATTGAATTTGTAGGAGGGAGAAGGAGGTAGAGAACAATAGAACAGAAATTTACTTAATGCCAACATTAATGGATTTTATAAAGATGGATCAAATACAGTAAATTTCTGAATACAAACTGCATTGAGCACGAATAGTTTGTGGACAGTCTAGCACATACTTACATATACAAGGCTTACTGCCCGTTACACCTCTGGCATGTAGGGCGTATACAAAGCAATCGACAAAAACATTTTCTGGTGTATGAACAAGAGACAGCATTACCACAAAATTATGGTGAAGTGGTGAATTAGCGGTAATGAATTGGCTCAACTTAAGTTTGTGATTTTGTTTTCTATAATTGACATTTCTAAGCAGTCAATTAACATTAAGCAAAAAGCATTTGGGATTGTTTCCCTTCAAACTACTCTCTCTCTCTGCTTAATTATAGACTATAATGCTAATCAACAATACACAGACATACAGTTTTTGCATCGTTATGAGACAATGGTTGAATCATTCAAATAAAACAAAAAAACAATACTGATGTAAAAATACATTCATAGCTTAATTAATGTATGGCTTGATTAGCTGCTAGTCCGTTTAGCTGCAAAAGTCCAATTCTGACGTCAATCTGGAGCTTTGTAAATCCGGTAAAAGGCTCAGGTTTTCTTCGGCCCTTGAGAATGTGTACATCCCATTGTTGGACAATAATCCACAATCTCTGAAACTCTGATAAAGTTTGTTCAGTACGGAGGATGCGATTAGTTGCTATGGGAATTCTCCGCTGCTTCATTGCCAGTATGGAGTTTGAAGGTGCATGCTGGGATTGTGTGACAACAATTGCAGGAGCTCTATAGCATGTGTCTCCAAGTGTGTGGATCCAGTAAGTTTCATGGTGACCGAGAAGGAGCCTGAGACTTGGTTTATACTTCACACATAAGTGAAGTCCACGTGGGCTTTTTACATTTTACAATCACACTGCTTTGCCTGGTGTTGGCACCGACAAGATTTAATTTGTAACTACACCAATTACAACAGTCAAAAGTTTGGACACACTATTTCATTTATATTCTTTATTTCCATGGTTGTTTACATTACAGATTCTCACTGAAGGCATCAAAACTATGAATGACACTTATGGAATGTAAACAAAATGTGCGAACAAAAGATAAAACTCAAAATAACTCAACACTTGTTTCAGATTTTAGATTTTTAAAAATAGCCACTTTTTGCTTTGATCGCTGCTTTTCATTTCTGGCATTTCTTGACCGTGACGCGGCACAGCTGTGAAGAGAAAACAATTTCAGGAGACTTCATCAAGAAGCTTATTGAGAGCAGGCCAAGTGTTTGCAGTGCTGTCAATAGAGCAAACAGTGGCTACTTTGAGGACTTGAATATAA
>KN470475.1:35340-54132 GCA_000787095.1 Periophthalmodon schlosseri | reverse complement strand
AGTAGTAGTTGTAGTAGTAGTAATAGCGGTAGGAGTTCTAGCAATAGCAGTAGTAGTAGTTTATAGTAGTAGTAGTTGTAGTAGGAGTAATGGCAGTAGTAGTTCTAGCAATAGTAGTAGTGGTAGTAGTTGTAGTAGTAGTTGTAGTAGTAGTAATAGCGGTAGGAGTTCTAGCAATAGCAGTAGTAGTAGTTTATAGTAGTAGTAGTTGTAGTAGGAGTAATGGCAGTAGTAGTTCTAATAATAGTAGTAGTGGTAGTAGTTGTAGTAGTAGTTGTAGTAGTAACAGCAGTAGTAGTTGCAGTAGTAGCAGCAGTAGTAGTAGCCGTGTTCTCTTAAGCTAATAAGAATAAACAGCTTAACCTTAAATTTAAGCCTAACCAAAGCCACACTTAAACTTGATCATTTCATTTAAGCCCAGTGTCAATAAAAGGCTCACCACAAGCTTAGTAAAAATACAAGCAGGTTTCTACAAGGAAGTAGAACAAAAAGGTAGGGCTGTAACTGCATTTTGAATTTTTTGAGAACTCCAATTTCTGAATATTGTCTGAATACCATCGCACCTCCCACTTCCATAAACATAACTAGTTCATTTTAGACAGTTTGCCTTGGTCCAAAATGATTCCTCACTTTCTTTATGCAGTCTGGGCATCCTAATTTTTCACAGCGATGAGTTTCTAAGTGCTTTTCACAACTTTCAGAGGCCAGAGTGGAAATGTGGCATTACGGTAAAGCTAACAACAACAGCTAGCATGCTAACTGCACACTTCCTAATTCTCAACAACACAGTTTTTATAATTAGATTCAGACAGCCACATTTTGCTCAAATACATGGGGCAAATCAGGTACAGGCCGTTTAATTATCAGATATATTACAAAACAGCTGATCTGAGGTCCAGTCCCACATACACAGTAAACACACACAGTAAACACACACTTACGTTCCCAGTACTTCCTTAAAATCGTATTTCTCCTTCACATCCGATTTTTTCTTCCACGAATGTTGCTCTCCCAGCGGCATCTTCTTTTGGTTCCGATCACAAACAATACTGCAAAAAAGAAACAATGTAATAATTAAACGTAATATTTTGTCTGATTATGCAGTATTCAGGAGTTTTGGCTACTTTAGGACATCTCAACTTTGGGTTTTGAAGTTCTAAGAATAATAATTATTATAAAAAAAGATTTTTTTAAATAATTTTTTTTGTAATTTTGATGCCATTTCACCAAGTCATGAAACCTCTTTTCTCAGCACATGGCATATTCTGAAACCTGTGAACAGTCCACTTAACAATGATTTAAATAATCAATTATTTGTGATTAATTGACTGATTGGCTTCAGTCCTGATATAGTGAATCTGATCTGAGCCGCAGACAAAGGTGAACAGACTTTAAAAACACAGAGGAGCACTTCTACATTGTGGGCGAGTGTTTCAAATCCTCAAGCCTAAATATGCAGGATTATTTATAAATGAAACAAAAGATAATGCCTGGTATATTTTTAATTAGGAAGCAACAGTTTCAGAATAAAGTATTCAGATGGCGGCTACTGCAAGAACAAGTTTAAGTGGTCTGTGGGCCTCACAAAAACAGGAAGATGTGCAACCACCACGCTGAACGTTACATTAACCATAAGACGTAAATCCCCTATTTTCTCTTTTGCATAGCACAGAATAAATAATTAAAATGTATTTGTTTACACGCACTTACACAGCTCTTTTTATAAGCCAATGTACAACAGGGTGTCAGAATCTACCACTTCATCGGACTACTTTGTGTTATGACCTTATAATGGCAGGCAAGTTGGATGGAGTGTCTTGCTCAAAGACACAAAAACATGTATGTTCTGTCAGAGTACCAAGAAACTAAAAATAAAATACATTATTATTAATATGTAAAATGAATATTTGACATACTTAACACACCTAGGCACATTTACAGTTTATTTATCATGTGAAAGGCAAAACCACGCTTAAGTTAATTATTAAACTATATTTTATGAGGGAAACTTTGGAGCTTTTATGACAGTGCTTCTCAAATGTTATCTATAGAGTCTGAGAGTAGACTCCATTTCACCTAGTTTGGACCTATCCAAGTTGTGGTTCTGTTAAGTCCTGGTTTAGTCTTGGTGTGGTTAGGTCTGCTGCTTTGAGACTATACACACACACTATGACACTAAAGAGAGCAGCAAAATACTCCTTATCAAACAATATATTATGTAAAGTTGTCTCCACACAACTGTACACTGTAAGACAATACACGGTTTAGTAAACCATCTTATCTACTATAGATAACACTTGTAATAACCCTGCTGCGTACATAAACCTTATACACTGCTGCTTTTAAGGGTCAAATGGAAGTGTTTGTTTTGTCGTAAGACTCAAATATTAGTTCTAAAGGATCACATTTTGACCCCGCTGCCCGTGGTTTTACAAAGCTCCTCTGGCTCGGAGCAGGAGACAGAAATAGCTGTTGGTATCAGCTCTGCTCCTGTCACTGCTGCAGACTGGAAACTACTGCGATAAAGTACTACACTGCAGCCGTGTACCTGTACCTATAGTGGTATATTCACATGAAGACGTCGTCAACAGAATTTACCACGTGATTTTAATAGAGCTGATATGATATTCAGAAGTAAGGCTTATGGTCAAGAGAAACCAAGATGGAGGATTTGAAAACTGTGCCTGTTTTAGAACGAGGGACACAGAGAGAACAACCAAACTCCACAAACTCTGGGTGAAGAATCCAACCCAGGACCTTCTTGACATGAGACACAACTCAGGCCAAGGTGATGCCACATTCCTCATATGGTATTTAAAGAAAAAACTAAACATTCATGAATTGAAATGTTTAATTTATCTATAACCGCAAATGATTGAATTGTAAAACAGGTAAAAGTAATTTTGTTTTTTTTTTTTTTTTACTTAAGGAGACATACCATGAAATACTGACTTTTTGAGCTTTTAACAAAAATGTTTTTCACTCATGAAAAAAATCCTTGGAGTTGTAGTCTGCCTCATTCACACCGGTTTCATTAATCGTGGAGTGAATTCTGATTTGTATCAAAAAAAAAAAAAAAAAACTGCTTCATGATCTTAAACACATTAATAACAGTAGAGTATTTTATTATTGAAGCTACATTTGACTCAACAATTTCCTGTGTGATGTTTTGCATGTCACTACAACGGCAGAGGTTAAAGGAAGTGTTTAAACTGGGCTTGAAACTGTGGTATGCAAAGCATTGAGTTTAGAGGAAGTCACATGAGGAAGTCCAATCAAACCTACAACAAATGGACCTGGACGCGGATGCAACATTTCATAGTTAAGATACATTTTTCGTGCTCAGAGCTAAATTCTTTACATCTTTAGGTACCACTGGGGGATCACGTTTTAGGTTGCCACCATTAAGATAAGTAACTTTTTGGAGGAGGGTTCACCACCTGCTTGACTCCATGGAGATGTTAATGCTTTGCCAAGAATGTTCCGCAGTATGGCATTAAATTTATCTATGTCCATGGAAAAAAATAAGTTATCTTTGGAGAGGCGACTCCGCTCACTGTAAGAACACATGTTTTTAAGGTATTTTTTAGAAATGATAATAATAAAATAAATCATAATAATTGAATAAATGCAAGATAAATAAAGTTAACGTCTTACTGTGGAAAAGTTCAGGCAAGTCATCCCCCAGAAAAATTACATAACGCACCTTTAAGGCTTAGTAAAACTTTATGTCTCCTCCCACAATTACATAGCTACATTTTGAGCCTTTTTAACATGTAGAACTTGTCACTATACAGAAATAACTCATGTCTGGATCACACTGAGAAAACACTGGAAGGTGAGACAGTTCCAGTTTCTGCCTGTTTGTAACCTGCTCAGATGGAATTCATGCTAAAACATGCAGTGATAATCACAAAACAACTAATTTTTTATTAAAATTTAATTAGACGTGTAAAAGTAAGTGCACGCACAGCAGGGTAAAGGTCCTATATTACACACAACTGACTCTTGTGAGTGTTTAGCCATGTTATAATGTTGTTACCTCCTCAAAAACAGACCTGGAGTTGTGTTTTGTTTAATTCACACGTTTAAGTAACCCTACATGATTACTCTTGTCTACACCTGCAAAGCTCAAAATGCTCTGTTCCACCTTGTGATGTCATGAAGTGGTAATTCTCAAGTTACAAGCTCCTTTTACCTTTTGTTCAGTAAAGTTTGTCAATATCAGAGCTGAAATCATCCAAATGATTCTAGTAAAGGTGTTTGGAGTTTAAAAACACAGTGGAGCACTTTCTGTGTTACCCACATGACGTCACAAGGTGGAACAGAGTGTTTTCGTTTGGGGGAAGAACTCAGCCTAAATATGCAGAGTTTGTGTGTTAAACGTGTGAATGAAACAAAACACAACTGCAGGTCTGTTTGTCAGAACAGACTTTAAAGCAGCTCTGCTTGTTACAAGTCTCTCCATGGCCCAGCACCAAAGAACATCTCCCACATGTTAGAGCCACATGAACCATCTCACACTCTGAGGACTTCAGGGACCCGCCTCCTGCTGGTGCCCAGAGTCAGGGCTAAACATGAGGAATCAGCATTTCAGTTTTATGCAGCTAAAACCTGGAACAGTCCTGAAGATGTGAGACAGGCCTCGACTTTGACAATGTTTAAATCCAGGCTCCAAACGATTCTGTTTTGCTGTGAATATGACTGAAAAGTTTTTATTCTACACTCTTCTCTTTTAATGTTCATTTTATGATGATTATTTATATTTTGATTTGTTTGTATTGTGATGTTAATGTCTTTCTAATTCTGTACAGCACTCTGAATTACTTGATGTACAAATTGTGCTGTACAAATAAACTTGTCTTGCCTTTGTCATGAGGAAACAACATTATAACATAGACCAGAAAACAGCGTAATATGGGCCCTTTAATGTAACAACTGCACTAAACAATGAAATAACTTTACAGGGCCTATACTCAACTATGATCAAATGCTTTTGTTCACCTGGTTGTATAAGTGATCAGCTTTAAACTAGGGCTGCATGAGTTGAGAAAAAGATGCGATATTCAAAAACTTTTTAATGGCAACAACGATATTATTGTGATATTTTAATATGGTACAATAAGTTCTGCTAAATTTGAAAAATCCCCATGCCTTCATTTACTGGTCAAACTGGATCAAAATAAAAAACTTTTGTCCTTTTTACTTTCCAAAAACACTTCTGTAAAATGGAGAACTGTGTGTCGTTGCGATATATTTATTTTCTTGCGGTAACGATTACTGCGTCAGCCAGTATTGGGATATGGATACTTTAGAGGTATATTGTGCAGCCCTACTTTAAACTGCAGGTAAAGAATAATAAGAGAAGCCAAGTCTTCTTCATAAAATTCAAATATACAAGTCGCAGCTCGTCAGCAGAATCCACAAGAATGTATTTGCTGGCAGAAAGGAATTGTATTAAGCTAAAACAGAAAGTAAAAGCAAAAATAAAGCAAACGCTAAAGATCAGAATCTGGAAAATTTGCAGTCCCCACATTATCACCTGGATTATTGGGCGCTATGGGACAATAATATAGTTTTTTTCTTTGTTGATCAAACGCAATTATAATTTTTAGGGCTGTAGTCGACAAAAGACATGCCCTGTGCGGAGATTCATTGATTAAAAGGGGCCGTGGCGCTAACTGCATCTTAAAAGTTGGGCCATATTGACGTCACTCAGCCCCGCCCACTTTTTCCGTAAACGCAACTAAACCGATCTTTGGGGTGACACTTCCGGTTATGTGGGAATCCCGTTCCTTTCGATGGACAATTTGGGAAAAGTTTTGACGCAAAAATATCATATAAAGTAGGTTGATTTGTGTCAAATGTTAAATGTTTATGTGCAACAACAAGTCAGCAATGCACCGATTCTCTGGGAAGCTTCAAAACGGCTCTGTGGTCCGTATAGAACTTATTTGCTGTCAAGATCGGCAGAGTCATGCAAAATATTACAACCTGAATGACGATGGCGGCGCCCACGGCAACTTCCGGAATAATGTGAATAAAGAAGTAGCACTAGCAGCTTCTTCAAAAGTGAAAAAGCAGATTAAAGTGGAACTTGGTACTAAACTGTGTATATGGTGTTTTGATAGTACTGTCTCCGGTTCCTAGGGACGGGTATCGTTAAGGATTTATCGATGCTACTACTCTTATCGATACTGTTTATCGAGTCAGTCTTTTAACGGAACTCTTATCGGTACTTTTACAGCAAAATAAATAAAAATAATAATCATTTTGTCTACAGTAATTAACATATGTACATTTAAACACGATGTATTTTTAACTTTCAAACTTTCAAACTTATTTTTAGAAGATTTTAAATGTATGGGGCGTATGTTATGAGAGAGGTTTCACGCTCGTATGTGACCGTGTGACATTAGTGCAACTCCTCAGCACTGTTAATAAGAGATAATAATGATCAACATTTGGCGCTGGAGTTGGAACCGTGTTTTGGTCCATCCCTATCCGTTCCTAGTCCTTTCTTGTTACGTTTTGTGCAAACTAGGAAAATTTGCAGCTTTTCGGGCAAAAACTGTCAAAAAACTGAGTCCGTGCTGCCTCCAGTGGCCGCTGCAATTTCAAGTACTACGCGACATCACACAGAATTGCCCTAATTACAGCCAGGTGTTTCTGATTACAAACACCTGGCTGCAGGGGCGGAGTTTGAAGCACGGATACCTGTTAGATGAAACACCAAGTATCTCCATATTACAAACACCTGGCTGCAGGGGCACAGCCATGAAACACCAAGTATCTGCACGAATTACATTTTGTGCATCAATTTTTCTGTTTTGTTCCAAACAGAAATAAAGTTACAAAACAGGGCAGAAAAGGGATTGACATGGGAGCGGCTAAAAGGAACGGGTCCTAAACACATGCAATTTATAATAAGTCAAAAGAACTTTATATATGTGGAAAAACAGAATCGGACTGGAAAAAAGGAAAGATTTATGCATCAGTGGAGCACATGCAACCGACTGTAGGTTTAAGATTGAAAACAGCTGTACTCACTGGTTTCCCATTCCTGAGACGAGCAGAGAGAAAAGAGACACAACTTCTTTACCAACACAATAGAATTCACACGTTTTAGACTACAACTTTGAACGTCTAAAAAAAGTCAGTTATAATTTCAAGATTTTCTGTTATATATAAGAGTAAACAAGATCAATAACTATATACAGCCATTCAAATGTACATAAACGAGTTCAGGAGCTTCTGTCTTCAACCCTGGTCTTGAAGTGATGATACATTTCCTGAGAAGGTTACAAATATATGGTTCCTGTTTTATGTATTTGCTTTAGTGTTAAGGGCTGAGCTGTTTGTGGTAAAGTAAATGAAAAAGTTGAACGATTTCAGTAGGTCTTACTCTGTGGTGTCCAAAATATGTTACGAATACGCCTGGAACACATAATTACTGTAGGCTTTTTGTTCAATATCCGAAAGCTGGAACAGTGATTTTGGGGTCAGTATTTAAAGTGTGTTTTTTCTTTGCATAGTGAGGATTTTTTGCTATTTTTGTAGTTGTCTGTGTGTAGACTCTGCACACCTGACTGGGCGACAGGTGCGTCTCACTCTTGGTTCATTTTTATTAGCACAATTGGGCTCATTTCTGGGGGTAAGTATTTATAGTGGAACTTTTTCTTTGCACTAGTGGTAATTTTTTGGTAATTTTAGGAACTACAATGAGATTTGAGCTGCAGTTCATATTTTTAAAAACTCTTTTGGACATAATTCTGTTTTATGGTTTGGTTTCAATATTACGGTTTATCATCTATGTTCACTTCAACAATATAATCGCACTTCAAAATGTGTTTCAGCTCCTCAGGTCTGTGGAAGATCAGAGGGACTGAAACGTGCTATATTTGTAGTACTATAGGATTTGAGCTGATTATAAATACTAAAAGTGTTTCATTCTGCTATTTATTTAATGCAGCTCGTGTTTTTAATAATATTGTAGTTTTAGAAAGGGTTTTACTGAGATATTCCTGCTTTAGAGTCCGTGTGTGGCATAAAGTAGTTTCAATATTTTTGTTCATCATATTTTATATCTTCAAACTGACACCCAGCACAGACACAGACACTGGTTCATGTTCAGCTCATGATCAACACAAACATTATGAAACAATAATGAACAGTAAACAGGCATCTGATTTCAGTTTGTTCACCCGTGTCCTGATCCAGTGCTTGTTTTTCTGGTCTGGCCGTCGTAGACAATGACATGTAAAAGCAAGATAAGAGATAAGATAAAACTTTAATGTCTGCAAAATGGAAATGTTGCTTATTACACGTTTGGGGGTAATGCCTTTTTTCTGCCCTGTGGTGTGACACGCCTTTGTAGCGAAATACAAAGATTATTTTCAAAAACAAATCAGTTATACAACAATTATAAGGATCCTTTTCACAAACATTACATCATTTTTGTACAGCTCTTTTAATTTGAGACATTTTAACATTTGAACCTGCCCCTGTGGTGTGACCGCTCCTGTCGCCCCACTGGACACTCACCACACATCTGCCACGTTAAAAAATGTTAATAAATCACTCGATATGTCTAAGTTGCTAGTTTAATAATGAGTTAACTATTCCATCATAAGGAATATAATTTTAACCACAATTGTATTTTTCTTAGGAAATTCAGCGGTCACACTGCAGGACGTCAAGCTGGGGCAGGTTCAAAGTTTTTCAGAAAAGTTGGATTTTACAAAAATAAGAAAAAGATCATTATTAATGTCGACCTGTATCTTAACCCTTAACCCCTGAGCTCGTCCTGGTGAACACATGTCAGACGAGCTGCTTCTGGTTTTTGTGTAACTGTCTTTCTAAATATGTGATTTTTCATGTCACGCCACAGGACTCCCTTTGGATTTCCCTGCTTTTATATTTTTTAGATTTAAAGTGGAGGTAAAGGTATAATTTTATTAAATAATGCACATGCTCACATTTACGCTAACACCTTCATGAACTGTCTCTGACACAACAGACTCATTCTAGAATTTTATTGAGGAAAAGTGTTTTTTGTTAAAATACAAAAAAATTAAACAGGACTTCATTCTAAAACTATGTGTAATTTATAGAACATATATTTGAGAAAAATAGAAAAATATTATTGAGAAAGTAATTTAAGTGATAACAACAAAAATGGACGTCACATGAAGTCTCCATGTACAGATTCTACGTGTCCAAGTGTCACTGACACAAGGTGAAGAATTCTGTTAGGTCGACTTATCTTCAACACATGACAGATGGAACTGTCAGTTTTGGGGGTCAATATTTATAGTTTTTCTTATTTTATGTACTTTTCTGAAGATTTGAGCAGTAAAAGGTTGAACAAATAGCATCTATGACTCATTACGTGTTTCATTCACATACAGCAGCTCATGTTCATTAAAAACACTGCACATATATAATAGTTGTTTCGGGGGACATCCTGCTTTGGGGTGATCGTGTCATAAGTGGCATAGTTACATTAAATAATATCGTTTCTCGTCAATATTTTCTTAACCAGTAAATGTGGAGATGTGGAGTGTGATGTTTTTAAATGAAAGAATGGGAGAGTGCAGGTTTGACTGTAAATGGATGGATACTTGGATTTATTTTAATTGTTTGTAACCTGCCCGGGGACTGCAGATGGAAACTAGCTTTAGCTAAATCTTCTTCCCCTGTTAAAATAAACCAATGCACTAAACTAAACCCATATATCGTACTTCAAAATGTGTTATCGTGTCAGGCCTAGTATTAGAGTGTGAATGTGAACAAGCTGGCAGCTAATGGGAGTATCTTGTATGGAGTGTGCCAGCAGCAGCAGCCGCAGCAGCAGTGTGTAAACATTCCTAAAAAGTACTTAGGCTTAACCTTTTCACACATGATCACTATTACAACACGTCATAACAAAAGATTACATAGTTTTCCTCAAAGCTAGTGATAAATGTCCTATTTTATGACTTGTACTTTATTAGATCACCATCATGAGCAGGTTTACAGCCGCAAGCTTTTACTGCTGTGTCATTAGTGCCAAGTACATTAAGATTTCACCATAGATTTCGTTTTCATTTTATAAGCACAAGCCATTTTAAAGCATTAGGTTGTCACAGTAATCACTATATCAACGTATAGTCCAGAATATGAAAGCTGGAACTATATTTTTGGGGGTCAGTATTATCGCGTGTACTTTTTCTTTGCACTACTGGTTATTTTTTGGATATATGATAAGATTTAAGCCGTAAAAGGTTGAATTAATAACTTCTATGACTCGTTACAGATACAAACCAACGACTAAAGTGTTTCTTTTTGCTGTTTATTTATTGGAGCTCATAATTTTTTAACAATATGGTAGATTTGGAATAGTTTTTGTGGTTTAAATCTGCTCTTGGGTTATCGTGTCAGTGGCTTAAATTAGTTTCAATATCATTGTTTCAGCACTATATCCAACTTCAAAATGTGTTATCATGACAGGCCTATAAAACATTAGGAAAGACTTAATTCATAATGAACAAATGTGTATTAAGAATGATCCAGGCTTCGTAACTACTTCTATAAAGTCTAACTCTTAACCCTAACCCCTTACTTAAGTGGGGTTAATTAAGCCTGAGTCATTCTTAAAGAAAAAGTCTTTCTTCTTACTTGATTATGGCTAGAAAAATATTATATAGATTTACAGTAATTCCAATTCAATCAACTCTCCAAAACATAATGTAAATGTTTTTTTTTTCCATTTCAATGTCATATTCACTTGGGAATGTGAATAAAAGTCAATGAAGATTGTGATGTTTTTTCTCACAATAATCATAACACTAAAATGTGACACAGTGACAGCTCTTCTAATGAACAGGCCATACAACTTAGCTTGAAAGAAATTTGAGACAACCTTTCACGCTTGCGTATTCAATCACTATTAACATGTTTACACAAAGAATTTCAAACAAAAGAGGATCAAATTGGTAGTCACAACAATGAAACGCCAACAAAAGCTAAGTGTAAGGCGAGCTAGTGTCACTGATACAACGCAAAAACCCTTTTATAAACTTTATTAAATATACTAATTGTATTTTCAAGTTGAATCATGAGGTGCAGAAAGTGTAGCTCTTAGCTCTTTGACATGTGCGTTACCAGTAAAAAGTTTGGACACACCGTCTCATTCAGTGTTTTTTTTTTTATTTTTTACTACTTTCTACATTTTATAAACATACGGAAGACATCAAATATATGAAGTAAGATATATGGAATTATGAAGTAAAGGAAAAATAGGTAAATAACTTACTAAATATGTTTTTTTTTTTATATTCAAAGTATCCACCCTTTGCTTTGTCGAAAAATATTTAGTAGAGTTATTTAACTTTTTTCTTTACTACATAAATCTATATATCTTGCTTCTTATATGTGATGTCTTCAGTATGTATATAAAATGTAGAAAGTAGTAAAATAAAGAAAAAAAACATTGAATGAGAGGGTGTGCTCAGACTTTTGACTATTAGTGTAAACCTGCAAAAGTAGTTACAGCACCTATTAACATTAAAAACCAATAATAAAATAAGCAGACATAATAGATTTCTATACACATGCACGAGAAGTCTTTCATTCTTTTTTATGTTTTGCCAACACATTTGCTTTGAGGTAATATTATGACAATAGACCGGACGTCCTACACGGTTTGGCAACCAGGGAAAACTCTCCCAATCTTAGATTCTGTCAAATTAGTCTCACATCTGAACAACAATAGACATACGTAGGTACGGTGAGTCTAATACTGCATTTAACACTGTCATGCATGTTATAGTAGACGGGTTATTATACCATGTCATATTATATCTGTCCCACCGCGTCCACCCAAACCCAATGTCTTGTCCCAATCCACATGCTGCCAAGTATTTGCTACATAAACACAAAAGAATAAAAGTGTGCATATTGTGGAAAACTAAGTGGTCAATGGACATGTCTATTGTAAATATTATGATAAAGAGCACATCACGCCTGTGTTGTGTAACCTGCACCGGCTCCCTGATCGGGTGCAATTCAAAATGTTATTGATTGTGTTTAAATGCCTCCGCTCTATGGGTCCACTGTATTTGAGTTTCTGCAGCCCTATACTCCACCCAGAGCACTGAGGTCAGCTGCCCCCCTCCCTGGCATTTAATATTAGCTAGACAGATTATCTTGATGTTTTATTGATCTGTTCCTATGTATCGTGCGATCTGTATATTTGTTGTTGTTTTTTTTTTTGTTTTTTTTTATATTTATGTGAAGCACTTTGGTCAGCTGAAGTTGTTTTAAATGTGCTGTATAAATAAACTTGAATTGAATTGAATTAAAGATTCCATGATAAATATGGAATTTCTCTGGTTAATGCACAACTGCACAACTAAAGACATTTCATATTTACCAGCTGAATCTATGAATCACTGTGCTCTTTATGTTATTACTTTACCTATTTACTGACTGAATCATATATGCTCAGGGAAAGACAAGGCATATAGTTTAAAAGTATATTTTATATTGTAGCAAATTATCTCAACGTTATTTCACGCATTCATTCCCTGTCCTCCTCTCCTCTGGTTATTATTATTCCTAATAACTTGCGTAAATGCTTACTACATTTGATTTTACGCACAACTAAATGCTGCCTAAGTTTAGATTAGCTTCTTTATAATAGCATTTTCTGTTTTATTTAAGTATGTTGGCTTCATACACGTGCCCAAAATGCAAAAAAAAAAATCATAATTGGTTCAAGTTATGATACAAGTTTAGATTAGCTGCAATTCAAAAGCATAAGCGAACTTCAATGTTTCTTGTAAAAATTCGTGCTATAAATGCAAACAAAAGAGATCGCATTACCTATGGAACGTGGGTGATTCTCCAGCTCCGTGCCCGTGTTCAGTCCGTGTTTAGTCCGCCTGAAGCCCGCTCCTCTCCGGTCACTCCCGGTTGAATCTCTCGGTGCGAATCTAGACTTCTGCAGCCGCTCCGAGCCTCCAGCGAAGTGACATACAAAAGAGGCGGGCTTAGACTCCGCGTGGACCAATCAGAAGACAGAGTTGGAGGGCAGGTGAAAAGGTCTGAGACTCTATTGATCAAAACAAATGTCAATCACTTCCAGATAAACTTGACGCAAAGGTGAGTTGGGTTTTTAGTTAAGATTAATTATTGTAAAATTTAAAATAATAAAATGGTCAGTTGGTTAATTTTGTCATTTCGTCATGTTATTTTTAGTTTCAAGAAGAGAAGCTGTTAAGTGAGAAAAAAGGTTTGTAGAGCGCGCGCTTTTATATTATAGATCTTTAGCTCTATCTAACGGAGAAAAGGAGTAACGCACAATCCAGCTTTTTTTTTTTTTTTCAAATGGAAGCATCAGTTGTTTGTCTGGAAAAAAAACACAAAGTCATTTTAAAATAATGCTGAGATTTTAAAAAAAAAAAAAAAAGAGCTATGCTGACTTTACTATAGATTCTCAATTCAAGTTTGTGTTAGACATAAACTTTTGTGATTAAGCACAACATGGTGACAGGCCCCTCACGAGCAAGGTTACGTAGTGTACCTATAACTTACTTACTAATTTTATTACTATTTCTAATGTCGTGTCTTGATATCTCCTCCTCCCTCCTGTATGTGTCGCTGTGTTTTGTTCCCGCTCTTTTATCCGTCGCTATGGAGCTGCCGTTGCCTAGTGACGACAAACTCCACACTCTGCACTTCCGGGGTTTTCAAACGCATCTCTGTCCAGCGCCACGGAGCCAACTTTTCGCTCAAATCCGCTGTTTATACGAGGCTTTATCGTCCAAACATGAGGCGGAATAATACGAAAAATCTTTAAAATGTGTCTCCGAGTCGGTTCTGTTTTCTTCCGCTTTTCTGCTTTACGGAGACAAGCGAAGAATGATGAATAATTACGTTTTCGTGAAGGTGGTGGGGAGAGGGAGCTACGGCGAAGTCCACCTGGTCAAGCACAAAACAGACCGAAAACAGGTCAGAAAACTGCTCAAATTGAACACTTTACTGATCCTGATGATCCTGGATGAGTTTGTACTGAAATGTTGTTGTTTTGGAGGGAAAATAAGTCAAATATTTTACAAAACAAAGTTACACCCAAATCAAAAGCTTCAGCTCACTGTTTTGCTGTAAACAAGAAGTTCACGTTTCCATTATTCATTGGATCAGACTTGTAAGATTTACAATTAATATAAACGTATCTATCTAGTTTGTTTATTTAAAGTCAACCAAGTAAAGCCTGTGTATGAGATAGAAAAGTTTAGTTAAAGATAAGACAATAAATAAACATAAGCAATTAAATGTGGTAATTGTTTTCATTGTATGCTACACAATGTAATTTAGCTGAGGTTAACTTTCTATAGGCCTAATATTTTTTGCTGCTACTTAAGTAAAATAATATGTTTTATAATAATATAGTACTGTCCCACCATCATGGACACTAATCAGATCTTTACATATCAGTAATTGAAATGTATTAATTCGGTTGTTATATAGTCAATTAGTATATTCACCATTAAAGTGTCTTCTCTGTGTGCAGTATGTGATAAAGAAGTTGAACCTAAAGACCTCCTCTAAACGTGAGCGCCGATCGGCCGAGCAGGAGGCCCAGCTCCTGTCTCAGCTGCGACACCCGAACATCGTGACGTACCGGGAGTCGTGGGAGGGGGACGACTGCCTGCTCTACATCGTGATGGGCTTCTGTGAAGGAGGAGACCTGTACCACCGCCTCAAGCAGCAGAAGGGGGAGCTGCTGCCCGAGAGACAGGTGGTGGAGTGGTTCGTTCAGATCGCAATGGCTCTTCAGGTGAGTGGGGGGGGGATCAATCAATCAAGGGTAGATATGGCGGTGCAATGGTTAAGATTGTGTGTGTGGACTTTGCATGTTCTCCTCGTGTTTATGTACAGTTGGTCGCTCTGGTTTCCTTTACCTTGGCCCAAAGTGGTGACCCGCATAGTCACAGTGGCTCAGGGCAAATCCTCCATCTGACCAATGCAATTCCACTGTATAACTTTACTTATAATGACAAATAATGGCCATTACTTTACATTTTTGTTGATTTCTAAAAAGAGGTTTTTTTGTTTTTAAAAATTTTTACTATCAACCAGCACCAAAAACAACATTTATAATCAGATTTCAAAGATCTGAATTTGTCCTATAGCAATTAAATGGAGGTTAAATCATTTTTATATACATCATTTTAAGTATATGTAATAACATAGATCTAGGTAGTACTAAATATTTTGAATTATTCCCAAATCCAACTCATTAAACAGTATCCTGCCACAATTATTATATGTATTATTGTGATATTTCGTATTTCCTTCATGAGGTTTTGAGAATTGATGTTTGCTATTTTAATTTCAGTATCTCCATGAGAGAAACATCCTCCACCGGGATCTGAAAACCCAGAACATCTTTTTAACAAAAACAAACATCATAAAAGTGGGAGATTTGGGAATCGCGAGAGTTTTGGAGAATCAGAACGACATGGCCAGCACTCTGATCGGGACCCCCTACTACATGAGCCCCGAGCTGTTCTCCAACAAACCGTACAACCACAAGGTACAAGATACGCAGCTCTGTTGTGCAATGCAAAAATAATAAAGTTTACTTGAGTTAAATGATTTGAATTAAGAATGTTTTTTTTCACAGAGAATGTTTAAAAGCAAGTTTATTTATAACTTCTTTAAGAGAAATATTAAATGATTATTATTAGCCTATTATTTTCATCTTAAAGTACTGTCTAAGTAAACTAAGTAATTTATACCAAACATTGCCTCAGTTTTTAGTTTTGAATGAAAAAATATAGTTTTTCAAGTTAAAATAGTTTTCACCAGTGTTTTTTTTTGTTAATTTGTCGTCTCAGTCGGACGTTTGGGCGCTGGGCTGCTGTGTGTATGAGATGTCGACGCTGAAACACGCCTTCAACGCCAAAGACATGAACTCACTGGTCTATCGCATCGTCGAGGGAAAGGTGGATCAAATATAATATAATGTTGAGTTTTATCATTGGAATTTTAAAATGTAATCATTAATGTTTAGACCTACCGGTAATTGGTGAAGCTCAGAATGCACAAGATTGGGTCCACACGCGAATAAGAAGCACTGGTAACACACCAAATTATTATTGCGATTATTGCGTTCTAATGTAACCTATAATATTTGCAGATTTGTTTAAAAGCTTTTAAAAATCCCTGGATTGACCTTGATATTACATTACACACAATACAAAACCATGTATTCTGAAGGACAACAGATGTGGCCTATTGTCTAATGCCTAACTACGGTGGTATTTGTAGTTTTCACTTTCTGGATGCTCAAAGCTCTTTCAAATACAATAAAAAATGCCACAAAATGTAAGCGTCATCACACAAAACTGACACATAGAAACAGGTTAATGTTTCACTCTTTTATTACTCGACTCGCCTCTGTTGTGAATTGCGATATTCCTTGGTTAGTATTTAATCACAAAGTTTATCATAGTAATTCTTCTTCTATGAAACATTTTACTGACAGTCTCTCCCTCTCCCACAGTTGCCTCAGATGCCGAGCCGGTACGACCCTCAGCTCGGAGACCTGATCCGGAGCCTGTTGAGTAAAAGACCTGAGGACAGACCTGACGTCAAACACATCCTGCGACAGCCCTACATCAAACGACAAATTTCTCTGTTCCTTGAGGCCACAAAAGAGTACGGCACTATATATTTGAGTTATGATCAAATTAGTTTAAACGGCTAAACTTAACCAGAACAGTAGAGAGTGTGGTTCTCAAACTGTGGGTCTGATGGTATGTGAGCTCCATTTTTGCCTCTTTCTGCTTTTATTTTATTTAAAGGTCCTATATTACACAAACTTGACTCTTGTGAGCTTTAAGCCATGTTATAATGTTGTTACCTCCTCAAAAACGTACCTGGAGTTGTGTTTTGTTTCATTCATACGTGTTTGAAAATCGCGTAATATGGGCCTTTAAGCACTTCATACGTGTTTGAAAATCGCGTAATATGGGCCCTTTAAGCACAAGATTATTTAAAGGTGCACTATGTAACTTTTCTGGTGTGTGGTATGGTATTAAAGTTAGCTATCCTGCATTTAGTCAATTCAATAGTTTTTGTCCTGGTTTAGGGCAATTTTGGACTTTTGGACTTTTAGATCTAGTGTAATCTAAATCTAAGTCTTGTTTTATGCCTGGTAGTACTTTAAAAAATTGAAAACTAATTACATAAAAAAAATCAGTCCTACTTTAATTGTATACATTGGTGTTTCCAAAGGACATTACTTTTGCAAGACCCCATAATACATAGTCTATTTATTTCTATCAAAGTTAGTTAGCAGTGGGTTAAGTTGCTTGTACAATTTTCTAACTCCACTTCAAATGATTAAATTAAACTAATTAAAACAAATCAAATGAATCAAATCAAAAAGACTTCATTTATCCCCAAGGGGAAATTCAGATTGTAGGTTTCTTCAAATCTTCATCTGCCATCAACCTCCTGATTGTACAGTCTTATGGCTGTTTGGAAGAACCCCCAGGTATTTACAGGTGGACACTATTTCAATATCTTCCCCACTGATGGTCACAGTTTGAATTGGGGGTGTGTCGCGCCTAAAGTCAATGACCATCTCTTTCGTTTTGGAGGTGTTTAGAATCAGACTTCTTGGCTCTATCTATAAAAGTTCTCTATAAGACTCCTGTATTCCTTCTCTTGTCCATTTGTGATGCAAGCCACTGTTGCTGTGTCATCAGAGTATTTTGTGGCAGGACTCAGAGGTATAATTAAAATCATTAGTTTATTACGTGAAGAGGAATGGAGCGAGAACAGTGCCTTGAGGAGCCTCTGTGCTACTAATAACAGTCTCTGAGAAACAGTCCCCCAGCCCGACATGAGGTCTACCTGTCAGGTGATCAATGAAGATATTATAATTAAACGTTTGCACTGATATACAGCACCTTATGACACTACCAAATGAAACCTTATAGTTCAAGTCATAAACTTGTGTTCTTTTGTATTTTTCTGTCTTTAGAAAAACATCTAAGTCCAAAAGGAAGTCTGCTGCTGCTGCTGGAGGAGATTGCGAGTCCAGTACGTCGTCTGGAGCAACCAAACCAAAACCTGAGAAAACGTCTCCCAGTCCTCAACATGAGCCTCCTCCCAGACCCAAACAGCTGGTACATCCACTCACTTTTGTTTACCAGTGACATTGAATTAATTTAAATGTATTTTTATGTCTTCGTACATACTACATTTTAAAATTATGTAGTGAATAGAGTCTGGTTTACGCGACACATTGTGATTCTGTGGTTTACACTGACATAGGGCTGGGCAATATACAAAAAAGTGAAGCACATTTTGTCCTTATATTTATTTATTTATTTTCAATTCAATTTTATTTTGTCTTATTTAAAACAATACAACAAAATGTATTTCAGTAGTAATTTCTTGAACAGACAGTAGTAATTTCTTGAATAGTCAACGTTACATTAGCTCAAATCCTAATGTAACGTTGACTATTCTAACTCAGTTTTATAATTTCACTTTTCTCTCTCAGCCAGCGAAACTTCATCCGCCTAAATCTCAAAATGGCGTCTGTGACTTCCCTCCAAAACGAAGCACTCCTCCTCCCAAACCCCCTCCTCCTGCTTTTCCCTTAAAAGACCTGAATGACAACATGGCAACCATCAGCAACATCAACATCGACATCCCTCTTCAAAATGACCAAAATCAGGCTAAAAAAACATGTTCCCCTCCTTCACAACAACAAAATACCGAACC
>KN470475.1:12890-35265 GCA_000787095.1 Periophthalmodon schlosseri | reverse complement strand
AGAGTGTAAAAACAAAATGAAATTGGAAGTTTTACCATCAAAATCTCCCCCATTGCTCCTTTCAAAAGCTGTAACAAGTGTAAATAGTGACTCGTTAGATGTTAGTCCAAAAACAACACCAAATCCAAGTGATACGTTTTTATTATTAGGTGAAAAACCTGCTGTAAATGACAGGCTGGACACAATGGAGCTATTGAGGGAAGCTGGCATCCCGGATTTCAGCTTTGACAGAGAGAAAGAAGAGATTAAATGTGCGACGGTTCCAGAGAAGAAGCAAGAAAACCAGTATTTAAAAGGAGACGTGGAGGAGGATTGTAAAGAGGAGGGTGAAGGTGACACCATGATGCTGCTGAGAGGAGCTCAAATGGAAAAACAGAGTCCAGAGGTGCAAGTGAGTGGCCTTATAATGTAATGAGAGCACTTAGGCTTGTCACAATATTTATTTATTTATTGAATTCATAAAATATTAAAGATTGTGCAGACTTGTACACATTAAAATAGATGGTCATATATTTTACCTTCTTTATTATATCAAATGATGAACTCAAGTCTTTCACTTTACTGTTTATTTATTGCACCTCAGTTTCATTTTTATTTACAATATGGCTCATTTTAAAAGGTGGTTTTCTGGGATTATTGTCTCAACTGCATGAAGTAGTTTAAATATTATTGTTTAGTGCAGTATTTTCTGTGACCGTAGATTGCATTTCAGAATTTACATTTTGAAAGGTCTAGACGGATGTTTTTCTAACGTTTATGACAAATGTTTGTTTTGTTTTATTTCAGACAAACCTAGAGTCCACAGAAAAGCTGTTGGAGCCGCTGCCTGCAGTTCAGGTGTGTCATCTGTGGACTTTAAATAGGCCCTGATCATTATGGGATTATGGGAGCCAAAGCTGATAGTGATAATAAGGGGTTTGGATGGAACTCTGTAGCCCACCAGTTTTATCTGCTGAAATTCATAGTCTTCCCGTTCAAAGTTTAAATGCAGACAATAACGGCTCTGGTTAGAAAAAGTTCACACAATTTAAAAAAAAAAAAAAAAATCTACATCACTGGTAGAGCAGAACCACTAACTCACAGGTTGGTGGTGTGATTCCAGCTCCTACAGATGAATACTGTCTTTGTAGGACAAGACACTTAAACCACCTCACCCCAGTGTCTGCGTACACTGGTGTATGAATGTGTGTGTGAATGGGTGAGTGGTTCCTTGATGTAAAGTGCTGTGAGTGCTATATAAATGTGACCGTATTGTAACATTTTGTTGTTTAGCCGTGTTAGCTGGATGAGATTATTGCTGTGAATGTCTAAATCGGTCACACTTGATCCACTTTATCCAACCTGGTGCAAATACTCCATTGAGAGTCCTTCCTCTTACCAAATGTTTTTTAAGCTGTTTTGTCTTGTGTCAGCAGACAGCCACTGATGTCAGGTTATTTAGCACTTTGTGAACTTGCAATCAGGCAGATTTTTTGTGGGGGTTTCAGGTCCCTGCTCCCAGACCTCTGCCCGTTCCTCCGCTCCACTCCACAGTTCACCACAAAAAGAAGAAACACACAGATAATGAAAAATCTAAACTGTCCAATGTACCAGCTTCTACCCCTGTGAGTGAGAGCGGAGACAGAGACACACCTCCTCTGCAGCAGGTCAGACCCTGCTCCTTATCTGACGTCATACACTTTTTAATGTGGATTTATTTATTTATGAATGAATGAATGATTGATTGTATGTTTTATTTTATTTGTGGTGCTTTGGTTGTTCTCAGGGGCGCCCTCTATCGGCCCGAGAGAGGAGGAGGCTGAGGCAGTCACAGGACGGAGTCTGCCAGTCAGGTACTTTACTCCCACAGTGTGGCATTTAAATATCCATCTAGCAGTGACTTTCTGTACATGTGTTTTTATTGGAGACAGTCAGTCAGGTCTTTTACATTTGGATAGTAACGGATTTGAAAGTACCAGAGAGGACTTGTCTCCATAAATATATTTGAGTTTTGCCTGGAATGTTCCACAGTATGACATTAAATGTATCTCGCTTTCATTTAATGACAGGTTTTTATTGCTCAAAAGTACCTTGAAAAACACATATTCTTACGGTGAGTGGACTTGCCCCTCTACAGATCTGACTATAAAGGCCTGCTGGTCCCAATGGAAGTACATAATTTAATGTCATACTGTGGAATTTTCTAGGCAAAGAAACAGAAACAGGCAGCGGACCCTCCACCTAAAAAGTTACATAGTGCACCTTTAAATAATATGACCACTGTGTAACTGAGAGCTAAAATGAGCTGGATTTGTCATTAGAAAGCCAATGTTAATGAGCTTTTGTTTATAGGTGACATTTTGGGGACTTTTTTACCATTCAAAGGATATAATATATTTTTAAATAGTTGTAGTCGTTCATCCTTTTCAAACTCACGGATATCGCCTCACGGTGATAAAGTCCCTGTTGTGCTCAGACAGAGTGAGTCTCCTGAACTTCTTTGGTTTCCACGTCAACCTAAACATGCAAATCACAAAGACTGCAGTTATTTAGGTAACACAATATCCTCTGCAGTGAACAGTATGAAGAAAACCTGCTAACCCTGTAGTTTAAACCTCTGCAAACATGTTCATATGTAAGTCTTGCTCCTGAACGTGTAATTTTTCAGATTAAGAGATTCAGACGACTTTGAGCAGCATCAGACAATAAAAAAAATATTTACCACAACCATTACACAACAAACATGGTCCTAAAAGTTAGTCCTGACCCCAGACACACTGAAGGACGGGTCAAATGCAGAGGACACATTTCCTTACAGTGCTTAGATCATTTACCTTGTGCTTAATATTTCAGGTATAAATCCAGTGAGAAGGGCGTCTTATGATGTGACCTCCTCAAAACCGGAGGGCGCCAGTGTTCAAGTGAGTCGCTCTGTGTCTGTCCCCATCACAGAGAGGACTGAGAAGGTAATGGTAATACACGTGAATTATATTAAGTACAAAATAATATAGATACTAAAAATCGTATTATAATGTGGACAATAAAATCATGATTTGATTTGTCCACGTTTACTTAATATCTGAGGACGCAGATGGCAGATAGTAGTTGTAGTAGTGTTTCTTACATAAACAAAAATTGTATTTATATTTTCTTTTCTTTTTTTCTTTTTCAGCTGCAGGAAAAGTCAGATGAGGAAGATTTTAGTTCATCTACGAGTTCCACTGAGTGCTCGGTGGGAGACGGCAAAGAGAGGTCAGTGTCCAGTTTAATATTCATCGCTAGAGTAATTTCACACTCATCTAAATACTTTCGTTTATCTCATCAGGAAAGCGGAGTCCAGCGACATGCAGGACCTGGTGCAGATGATGACGCAGACTCTAAAGATGCCCGCCGCAGACGGAGAGGAGTCATGTGACCTCCGGGAGTTTAGGCTGAACAGGAAGTACAGGGACACTCTGCTGCTGCACGGCAAAAAGCCCAAAGACCTGTCCCTCAGTAACATCTGTATGGGTGAGAGAGATATTAAATAAGACAGCGAATAGAGTTACATAAAACCTTCTTGAATTCTGTCATAATTTCAGACGGTGGGTACAGGTTTATATAACTCTATGGGGTATTAACGTTTTTTTAAAGAAATATCCTTATCCTTAAACTTTATCCTTATGTGTTTGGGATTGGCTCCACAAACTCGTCATATTAATCCAATGTCTTAAAATCCTTTAAACTGACAGTGTCTTTGGGGTTGAATAATTCACCACTTTCTGAAGATACTATGAAAAAATTATTTCACTTTTGTGTCTTCTGATGGAGAAGACTTTGAACTTTGAACTCCACCACAGAATTCTGACCGGTCCTCCAGCTCTGTTTAAACTATTCTTGCGTTTCAGCTTCCAGTCATTCTTTTCACCATTTAAACATAGGGTATTTTTCTTTAAATGCTTCATTTCTCCAAAGCCTATAGATATGGAGTCTAGACTGTTGTGATATCACTTGAACGCAACCTATTCTGACCTCCCCTACTCCTACGTTTTAAAACACGGACACTGGCTTTGATCACGATGTTTTCACAGGGTCTACGTCGGGTCCGGCCAAAGTGAGACGAGCCGTGGAGCAGCTGAGGACTGACGCTCTGAAGGGACTCGGGGTCAAACTCCTGGACCAAGTGCTGGAAATCATGGAGGAGGAGGACGAGAATAAACGAGAGGTATAGCAAAGGCAGCAATTTTCAAAGTACTATATTTTCATCCAAAACAACATATTATCCAGTCTTATTCTGCATAAAATCTGCTAACCCTGTAGTTTAGATCTGTACATGTTCTGAAATGTGATTCTTGTACTAGTTTGTAAATTCATATTTCAGTCTTTTTGTCAATTCTCCTGGATGCGTTTAAAATGTGAACTTTAAGAATCCTATTATTAAAACATAAATTGCAAATCTTAACTCTATTGCAGTGCTCTTCAGAGAAATTGCAATTAGTTATTTTTCCCAAAACGTTTAGCCCTAGTTCACAATCAACTTAAATCTTTCATTTTCAATCAGTGTAAACCCTTGTGTGCCTTGAAAAAGTGTCCAATTTGAGGTAAGAGAATCACACGTGGATTTAATTGAATAATTTAGTGAGTGAGCAAATGTTTGCACCAAAAAAGAGAGCAAAACAATCACCACTGCCAAATTTAAAGAACCAGACAGTGGCATATACCACATTTTTACTAAAAGGGTGTGATTTGATTTGATTTGTTTTGAAAATGGTTTAATTAGTAGTTGGTGCGCCATGAGATCTCTTCAATTACAAGTTTGCCAAAATTAAAATTTACATTAACCTTCTCATACAATTTGATATTAAAAGTTAAAGGTAGCTATGACTTGTGATCATAAATCACTTTTTTGTCGTGTCGTAGATTACACAGTGTTGCTTTTTCTTTCTGTCTTAGTTGCGTCTCCGAGAGCAGATGGGGGATGACAAGTACCAGGCCTATGCTGTGATGGTCCGGCAGCTCAAGTTCTTTGAAGACATGGCCCTTAAAGTGTAAAACCCTCCACAAACATTTCAGTTCACAAAACACTTTTGGATGATCATCATGCTTGATTTTAATGTCTCTGTGCCATTTTCACTATAAACTCTGCATCACATTATATTTTGTAATACTTTGTAAATAATTGTGTATTTTTTTAAGAGGAACTTTTTTTCTATTCTTTTTTTATCTATGCAAACTTTACTTGTTGGCTTTAGTGTTGTACTTTTAGCACGTACTACAGTTTATGTATTTGTTTGTTACATTTTTAAAAAAAGTTAGAGCTCTAAATATGCAGAAGAAGATTATATTTGTTCATTAGAAATGTATAGTTTTTTTTCTTTTCAACTGAACAGAAAATGCTCACTTAAACTGGTCTGTTTTGAAACTTTATTTAAATGCTTGTCCATTATTGAGCAACACTGTAACAAATGTATTATTATCAAATGGTTCGAAACAAATAGTTGACACACTTTTATGCGTTTTCTATATAAAAAGTAGGCTGAAGTGAAGATGAGGTTTAGTTTATTTGTGCTTCTTCTTTTTGATATTCTCTTGAGGTTTTTGGCTTGGTTCACCACTTGTCTCTGGGACAGTTGGCTGCCAGTTCAAAGGATTCTTTCTGTACATCGGCCATGGAGGGAGAGTGAGCTGAAATGAGAAGATGCAAATTTATTTCATAACATTTGTGCATAAATACAAAACAAAGCAGTAGCATTAATTTTAGAACACATAACTTACCACGCAAGACACGGCAAAACCACCTAACACAATGTAGACAGTCCAACCAAACTGCTCCACGATCAAACCGTAAATAAACCCAATTGCCTGAAAATGTGAACAAGATTTAATTCAAATAAAACAAATAAAAAAATAGGTCAAGAAAATGAACTACCAATGTCTTACCGCTGAAACTAGAATTATTCCTTGGAAAATCTGTTCAGCCAGTTTCTGACCCTTATAATCCTGTAACACAAAAGACAAAATATTGAGTTAACATTAAAGTCAAGAGTATATGTTAGGATATCAAACTACTACTACACACACAGGAGCTCTTTTTTCTCAGCAAATCTAATACTATTACTCTTGTCATTGTAGTTCTTCTTACATTTCAGTTATTAATGAACAGAAAAGGTAAACAGTTCAAAATGAGGACCCGAAACTGGCTGAGTATAAAGGTTAGGACTCCACTTTTTTTCATTGGACTGACCATTTTAAAATATAATGAAGACATATTTATTACTTCTATTAATAAAAACGAAACATCCCAAAGTAACTAGTTAAACTGTAATAATTCCCTTTCTCAATTGATTATCGTAGCCGTTGCCAATATGAAATACATTTTGGAGGAATGATGGGTAATTAAAATCATTACAGACAAAGTTGACAAAAATATCTCCTCCCTTACCTAAACATAATACATATTTTCACATTTTCAGACATCTATTTACGAACAATGATTTATTTGCCATATGATGGGTAGCCTAAAGCTTTCACATTATTTTACAACGCAAACTGTACAACATAAACAATGAAAAATATGTTGAATCATTCATTTTTTTTATGAATAAGCAGTTTGCAAGAAAGCAGCTATGAATTCTGCAAAGCAAATTAACCAGCGCTTGAATGAACTGATCTGCTTTTACTGTTAGCTAGCCCGAAACCAGCTACAGACCATTACCATATGAGTCGGGATGGATTTAAATATGGATAACATCTTCTTTCTTCAATCAAGGATACTTCCACGGCGAAAAATGATGAAACTGGACAAAAAATAAACACTTTTTATGCACACATCCGGTTTTACAAAAAGATACGTCGCGTTGCAAAAAGCGTTTCCTGTTTCTGTTAAGGCCCAAAGATTTACAGACCTATAAACGACTTGGATACAACTCGAGCCCGGCTAAAGAAGTGCCGCGGTCATCCATTTTGTTAACCGTTAGCAAAAAGTACTTTAGCTGTCTTTAATAATGCCAGTACATAATCTAACTAACTTCTATTTTTTCTCCTTTGTTAAGGCCAAAGTATTTAATATTTAAATCAGTATTGAAGTTATAGTATATCTTATATTCAGATACTAATTTTTAAAGCACAATTTGCATCTAATATTTTGTTATTTTGGTCAGGAAATGTGGCTGTTTACCTACTACAGCCAACCTCGATAGCAAATAAAGTTGCCGATGTTGAGTTGGCAGTTTGGCAGTCAAGGTAAATTGTCTTTCTTTGCCATTTTATGCGATTTTAAGATGTATTTTTATAGTATTTTCATTTATCTACATGTTTTGACTGAGGTTTATAATAGAATTTTTTAATTATCATTGTTTTCTGTAGACGCCGCTGCAGCTGACCTCAGTTAGCATCTCATCCTCCTCCAGCCTTTCCTTACATCATCTATTTCGCGTTTTAATTCATTTTTTTAAACTATTTTGAACTCACTAAAGGGACGAATGAAGACGCCATTATGACACTACGAAAAGGTGAAGACTATTTCTTAATGTACAATTTGGTTTATATTTGCATTCGTCTGTAAGCCTTTTTATTCTTATCTGGTTTAGTGTAAAATGTAAATCTTTTTGTGTTTTGTTTTTTTTTGTTTTTTTCAGTAAACCTGGTGATTCTGGTGCTCCTGGCTGTGGCTTTCCTTATTATTGTTCAGAGAAACCTCCTCAATCTCAGCGACTTTTTACACAAAGAGAATCCAGGTAAAATTATGATAAACTAAAATTGATGGTTTATTTTGGCCCAGTCTTTTAGTTGAATAATATGCGACCAATGGTTCTCAGCTGGTGTAACTGCGGGAGCAATTTTTATCTTATTTTGATCATTTAAATGTCACACAAAGTAAGTTGCATTATAAAAAACACACAAAAAAACATTTATTAGGACTGTTACAAACAAACACAGATGGACCCTTTCCTTTCATTAAAATGGGGAAAAACTTGCCCAAGGACACAAGAATTGTTTGCTGTTCCAGTGCCAGAAATAATCAAACATCGACCTTCAGATTAGTGGGCAAAGGCCTTCAAATGAGCAACATCAAATCATTTCATTGTCATTTTGCCATTCAATTATCTAAAACATTGTTTCTCAAACTGTGGCACGTGGACTCCTGCAGTTCAAGTGTATTTAATGTCAGTTTTATATACTTTGTTGTTCTTTTTTGGGTTATTTCTTGATTATAACTTCAGTAGCAATGGCAATGGCAATAGTCATATTTTAGACCTAACTTTGTCCTAATTAAAACCTGAAATAGTCCTCTTTTAGACTTGTTATAGATCCGATTTAGATCTGGGGGTACTCAGAAGACCAAATGTTTTCTTGGGTGGTATTTTGTTAAAAAAAAATTAGAACCACTCTGCTCTAAAATTTGCATGCATAAAATAGTAAAATTTTAATTTGAGCAAAAGTCAACAGTGCAGCAGCTGCTTTTTGTTGATTCTTCCCTTTTTCCTCCAGATACCGGGGTGGTCCTTCCGTTTGAGGCCGAGCTCTCTCAGAACCTGCGTCCGGACTCAGGGCCCAGATCCGGAGATGAGATCTTGGTTCTGATTACAGCGACTGAGGACCGACTGGGCGCCACGGTCACGGCCATAAACAGCATCTACTCCAACACTAAAGCCAATGTGGTGTTCACTATAGTCACTCTCAACCACACCGTACAGCACCTCAAGTAAGTCGTAGTTTAAGTCATGCAACAACCTCCTATACTCTCCTGTACCTGTGTAGTGTTTAACTGAGGTGTGGGCAGGTAAAATGTCTAATGTTGATCTGCAGACTTTGTTGTCGGATAGATACATTTATATCATCATAGTTTATTTGTTGGATCCCTGTTGGTGTCTATAAATGCAAAGACTACTCATCCTGGGGTCTACTCTCAAAGTAAAAGCAATACATACAATCTGTACATTGTACATTTGTTGTACATAATTTTTGTTGACAAGATATTTTTACTGATTTAAAAATGGGACTAAAATGCAAAAAATGTCAGAATAATTTTGTTGGCTAACCAAAACTAAATAAAAATCCACCAGCTGGACATTTAGAACATGATTACTGTTTTTAGAGTATGCAGTAGTGCAGATTATGGTTGGTTTTTGAATATTTATGTTTCCCAAACTGTCTAAATTGGAAAACAAGCGTATCATAATCATTTTGTTATTCTGCATTTAGACTAGTACATATTTATTTTTGTCTATATTTTAAGCGGCCCTAAATGGAACCATGGTTAAAATTGCGTTGTATGGATGTTGTATTATTGTCTGACCATGTTTTTTTTGTTTTCTGTTTTTTTTTAACAGCGCCTGGCTTGGCGAATCAAAGCTAAAAAGTATTAAGCATAAAATAGTTATATTTGATCCAGAGCTCCTCAAAGGGAAAATTTCTCAAGATTCAAACAGTGTGGAAGCCGCAAAACCAGTAAGACAAGTTACACAACACAAACTCACAACATGTTTTCACTGTGGTAACACCTTTTATATAAGTATAATATATGTACATAATATTCTTACTTTGTCTGTACTTATTTTGCAGTTGGCATTTGCAAGATTCTACCTCCCCCTTTACTTCCCAGAGGCAGAGAAGGCCATTTATTTAGACGATGATGTTATTGTACAAGGTGAGTCCTGTTTAGAAATAAGCAACAGTAGCAGTAGTGTTTGTCCACTGATCTGAAGGTTCACGGTTCAAATCTCGCTCTCGACATAAACGTCATTGGTTGGACGGTCAGATCTACAGACCCAGAGGTTGGTGCGACTCCCACAGATGAATGCTATTGTTATGTCCTTGGGCAAGACACTCCTCGCCCCCGGTGTGTGCGTACACTGGTGTATGAATGTGTGTGTGAATGGGTGAGTGGCTTCTTGAATGTAAAACGCTTTGAGGCCGTAAAGGTGGAAAAGCGCTGTATAAAAACATTGATATTCTTATTAGACTGATGGAGACAGTTCAATTAACAAATGTAATTACAGTGTAAATATGCCAGGTTATTGCAGAAATGCTTATTTCAGTCCATCTATATAAAAAAACAAAAAACTATGGATAGAAAAAGTTGAAGTTAAAGCTAAAATTTGAAGGTTTATTTGATTTTCTTAGATTGTGCAAATTGTAATGATTCTACAAAAAGAATATTATTTTGCCCAGATATGTGGAAAATCTAACAAAATAAAGTTGTTGAGGTGCAAATTCTGACTTGTATAATGGTTATTTCTGTTTGGTTTTAGGAGATATTCAGGAGCTGTTTGAGACCAATCTTAAACCAGGACAAGCTGCAGCCTTCTCCGACGACTGCGACTCGTCCTCTGCAAAAGGAATCATTAGAGGAGCCGGGAATCAGGTGACCACCCCCGATACAATACAGTCCACTTTATTTGCATAGCACATTTCATAAATGCCTAAATGTGCAGGGTTTGTGTGTTAAACCTGTGAATGAAACAAAACAACTCCTGGTATGTTTTTGATGAGGAAACAACATTTTAAGATCAGAAAATAGTGTAATATTGGCCCTTTAACATTATAAGTCCATGAGGGAAATTGCTTGGACACAGTACTTCACAATACAATAGAGAATAATCAATACATTGTTAGAAGCAAATAGATTAGTAATAGTAAAAAGTTAATAAAAATGTATTTATAACTATAGAATTTTTCCAACATTTTCTTTTTTAAATATTGTACAGTCATAAACAAAATGGTTTGATTATATTTTAAATGATGTGTTTCAGAATAACTACATGGGTTTCCTGGACTTCAGGAAAGAGTCGATAAAGAAGTTGGGTCTGAGAGCAAACACATGTTCATTTAACCCTGGAGTCTTTATCGCAAATCTGACAGAGTGGAAAAACCAGAACATCACAGGGCAGCTGCAGCACTGGATGGAGCTCAACACACAGTGAGGATATACAGATACTACTACTACTACTACTACTACTACAATCACTATAACGACTGCAGCTCCAGCACTTGGATGGAGCTCAACACACAGAGGATACTACTACTACAACTACTATTATGACTAGTACTAGTCAGTTCTCACTGTGTTGAGCGCCAACAACTATTACTAATACTACTACTACTGCTGCTGCTACTTTTATCACTGCTATCACTACTACCACTGATGCTGTCACTATAACTACAGCGGCTCAAGCTCTGGATGGAACTTGATACAACGAGGATACGCTGCTACTATTACAGCTACTAACTGTTACGACCCAGCTCATCAGGGAACTAACAAAAACCAAGATGGAAAAATGGTAAAGTAAAGAAGTAATTGAATGAACAGGGATGTAAAGGGTAAACTAAACAAAAGGGATCTAAAATATTCAAACTGAAGGTACCTTGTAAGGTTTTAAACAAAAGAGTAACAGGTTAAATTTAACTAAGAAACTAATTTTACAATAACAAAACAAAATCTTGACTAACACAGAGTCAGTACTGACAGTCGAGTGTCTCAAAACAAAATCACTTTCACATTAGTGACGTAACAAAAGAGACACATACGAAATGTCAGACTGGCCACTCACAGGCCAGCGGCCCAGAGGAGGTGAACTGAATCTCCTTAAATGGGGGGAGGCGGCTGCAGGTGAGACACAGGATTGGCCAGGTGGGGAAACTGTCCTCCAATCCGCAATGAGGACTCACACAGGATCACATGGGGAAAGAGGGAGAGACTCAACACACACACAAAACATAGGACAGATACAATAAAATGGGAAGAGCATAAGGCTGTAACACTAATACTACTGCTACTATTGTAACTACTACTTATTTTTTTATTATGCATTGACTAGTTATTTCTATAGTGTATTTTTTAATATAAAATTTTAAATATTAAACATATCTGTGTGTTTTCCAGTGAGGACCTGTACAGTAAGACTCTGGGTGACAGTGTGATCACTCCTCCTCTGCTCATCGTCTTCTACAAACGACACAGTGCCATCGACCCCATGTGGCACATCAGGCATCTGGGTCAGACAACACTACAACACATAGTATTTTGTTCTAGTAAAGTTTATAAATTCAAATTTTAACTTTTTATATATTTTGTATTATATAATTTGTTGTATTTGATTATTTCACAGCCAACTCTTAAGCTTCATTGCTCATTTAGGACCAATCCTTCATCTGATTTTGTCGTATAACGTGTTTAATGATAAGTTATTGGACTGATTTTATTCTTTTGATGCATCAAAAAATTTAATTTACAGTAGTTTTAAAAAATTGGACAAAGTCAGGCTGTATTAGAAAATGATTAGAAAGAAGTCACAGTACTTTATCAGGAAAAAAGTACATTTGTGTCAGACTTTGTTATTGCGATGTAATTAATTTCTTGCAGTTTAGTTATTGTGATTTAAAAAAACCTGTAAATTGATACTTTGCAGTGACATCACGCTGGGAGTGTACTCCATGTATGTCTATGGCAGAATGTTCAGCGGTTTCCATGGTACCACGCACATTTGTAAACACAGCCTGATAAGTTTTAATATCTAAGGATGGAATGGATTTAAACAACACATTTTCAGGAGCCTGTGATCAACACGTCATGGTTCCATTTAGGTGTTTGATTATCAATAAAAACGGTGAGAGAGACTAACTGAAAAACTGTTGGCTGACGCTAGTTTGTGACTAATCACAGATCAGTTCTTTATGGTCAGATTGTGTTGAACCAAAGCTCGGATTAAAGATTAAAGTCTAATTTCAGTAACAGACCTTCAGACAGACCAGTGCCTCCAGTTAGCATCACACCCTCAGGAATGTTGATGACATCAGCTGCAAAGTATCAATAGAAGCTGAACAACTTGACAAAAAATGATCTTTGTTTTCCAGGTACGACAGGAGCAGGTAACCGTTACTCGTCCCAGTTCGTCAAAGCGGCCAAACTTCTGCACTGGAACGGCCACTACAAACCCTGGGGCCGCGGCGCTGCCTTCACTGACCTCTGGGATCTGTGGTACATTCAGGACCCCACCGGAAAATTCCACCCCATCAGACGACACGAGGACAAAGAATAATACCACTGCAAAAAGGACGTCTACACAGGGTAAAGTTATTCAAGATAATTATTACATTGAAATGAAGTTTTTGTCAAGTTAAAAAATATATATAAACTCAACACAGGCCCCAAAAGCAAAGTTTAAATAGATTTACACATCAGGCTTTCATTGGTTTCACTGTATGGAATTACTGCTGAATGGTTTCCATATAATTGAAGTATTTTGCACTCAAATTATGGAGTTGTATTTTTTTTTTGTGTGTGTGTGTAGAAATCTTTTTTTTTTTATTTATATAATTCTTTATTTTTATTTTATTTATTTATTTTGACATTTTTTGATTTTTAGGGGGTTTTTTTGGTTGTTTTTTTTTACTGCACTGTACATTCATAATTTCTCTAAAAAAACAGTGGTGGACTGTACTTAAGTACTTTACTACATGTACTTTGTAAGTTATTTTTAATTATTGTTTGAGACCTGCTGAAAAGCTTGAGGTCTATTTTGACAGGTTCGTAGCTTAAGCAAACACAAATATACAAAAAAAAAAAAAAATCTTGTTTCAGTTGTTTCTGTTGAACAAAATTCAGCACAAATCTTTAATAAAACTTTAAATGTAGTGATTTTATTATTTTTACTTTTTACTCTTTAAGTACATTTTCAAATTTACTTAAGTAGATTTTTTCATGTGATACTTTTACAGAATATTTTTTGTGCTCCGGTATCTGTACTTTTACTTAACAAAATCAAGTACTTCTTCCACCACTGCTAAAAAATAAATATTTAAACAAAAAAAAACCCAAAAAAAACCTAAATGAGTCCAAAACTAAAACTAATATTTGTAATTGTTATTATTATATTTTCTTTTTTTGTTTTTTTCAGATTAAAAAAATGTCAAGTTTCGGGACCTTTTCAACCAAATGGACCTACTTCAGACCACATTTTGTCTCAGGAAAAACTACCCTGTTAAGTTTGAATTTTTCTTCAGTTTAAAACACTATCATTCTCTCATCAATTGTATTTTTGTATTATCGACCAAAGCCTTACCTCACTTAACCTGTGGACATTCTACCTGCAAATCGTGTCTAGATTTTTATAGTTTAAATTTTAGTTTTAAAAAATCCATAATGTTCAGTTTCCCCTCATTTTAACATCACAAAATCAGTCCAACTACTGTAGCTCCATTTTGAAAACATTTTAACATGAGTCTGCCTTCATTTATAGTAAGAGAAATGTTTTATTTTGCCAATTTTCTACATTCAAAATTGTCCTTTTCAACTCTTATGTAGCTGTAATGAATTTAGCTACTAGCCTTAGCTTTTTAACTGCTAACATTCAAAAACACACTATATTCCCAGTATTTTATTGTTACGTTGTTTTTACTGGTGCTAAACTTTCATAACTTGCCCTGTCTGCCTTAACCTGAGATGTTGCCAGTTTTAATACGTTTTTATCCTGTTTTCGTAAAAATTGTAAATAATGTCAAGTTTTGTAAATACATTAAATAAAGAGCTTTTTATTCAAAACTGGCTTGTATTTTTATTACAAGTGACAGTGGCGGGATCCGACGGCCGCTGGACTGTATATGAGGACAGTGATGTTCACGGGTCAGTCTGTCCCTCTCCAATCAGACGGGCGGGTCAATCTTTCCCTCTCCAATCAGACGGGCGGGTCAATCTTTCCCTCTCCAATCAGACGGGCGGGTCAATCTTTCCCTCTCCAATCAGACGGGCGGGTCAATCTTTCCCTCTCCAATCAGACGGGCGGGTCAATCTATCCTTCTCCCATCAGACGGGCGGGTCAATCTATCCTTCTCCCATCAGATGAGCGGGTCAGTCTGTCCTTCTCCAGTCAGATGAGCGGGTCAATCTGTCCTTCTCCAATCAGACGGGCAGGTCAATCTTTCCCTCTCCAATCAGACGGGCGGGTCAATCTTTCCTTCTCCAATCAGACGGGCGGGTCAGTCTTTCCTTCTCCCATCAGATGGGCGGGTCAATCTATCCTTCTCCCATCAGATGAGCGGGTCAATCTGTCCTTCTCCAGTCAGATGAGCGGGTCAATCTTTCCTTCTCCAATCAAGCGGTCGCCCCAAAAATTTGACAGCCAATCGCTGAGCCGTCTCAACTTACAACATAATACAATATAATCTTATTAAAAGTACAGTATGTTACTTTTCTGGTGAAGGCTTGGCCACCTGCTTGTCTCCATAGAGATGTCATTGCTTTGCACAGAATGTTCCACAGTATAGCATTAAGCGTATGTTTCCATGGAGACGAGCAGGCGACACCACCAGGCCAGATCTGTGGAGACGCCGCTAACTGTAAGAATGCGTGTCTTTTTTTTTTTTTTAAGAAAGAAAAACATCTATAACTGAATTGATGAGTTTAATGCCATGTGGTGGAACATTCCAACACTGACAAGGGAACATATTTCCACATTTAAGTCTTAAAAAGATATTAATGGGATGGGTAAGAAATAGTGGTTTGCATTACCTGTAAAAAAATTCACTTTGTAGTAGCACATTTACCATAAAGGCCTCTCGAGCTCCACAGTGACCACTCACCCCCTGGTTCTGGAAGTAAAATTCCCATTCATTTTTCCCGTAGACTTCCTGAAAAAAAAAATTAAAGTTTGAAATCTTGCTCGGGGCTAATCAGCTACGTGGGAACTAATGACGACTTTTTTTTTGCGTTACTAATAAATCATAACGGTATTAAAATGCGTAACTACAGCCGTTCAGTCAAATATGTTGTGTCCTGATGCTAGTGACAGTTCAGGACACACGGCGGTGAATTCATTACATTGGCGTTAATGATGGGCGAGCCGCGTTAAGCTTCATAACAAACTCTACAAAAACAACTGCATATTTGTCGTTATTGTTTATATCTAAGTGAGAAGAATATCATTTTGGTAGTGAATAAGTACAGTTTACGAAAAAGGCGCACACATACATTGCACCAATTTAATCCGCCTTTTTGTTGGCTGTAGTCCTATAGTAGTAATACAGTGTCTTAGTGTGACTGTGGTACGTCTGTGATCCTGTGTAGATCAGTTTTTCGCATAGATTTTAATGAGACTCTGGTGGTGCAAATAGGCCTTTTGGATAATTCTATCTCATATAATAAGTGGAGTATCAACTTTTGCCTTTCTGCAGTTGTTTCTAATCAGTAGAGTCATTTTAGAGTTTTGCTGTGTAGGCGCGAAGACGTTCCGCTGCTCATCCAAGCCGCTTCTTCAGTTCTGAACTTGGATGAGCAGCGAAACGTCTTCGCTCCTACAACTTTTTGTCCAGTTGACAGATTTTTCTATTGATACATTCACAATATATGACTATATCTGCAAATAGATGCGTGTTAATCCTGACACACCTGCAGCCTGCTCGTCCAAGGGAGTGGCTCTCTCCTTCACTGTGGTTCTTTTTCCTTGCCGAGATGGAGGCTCTAAGCACAGGGGGCGCTCTGGAACAGTTATCATTTTGCTTGTTCTCTATGAATATTGGTTAATCTTTCTGTTATTGCCCGACATCTGTTTCACTGTTTGATTTTCTGACTTTCTGTTGGTTAAATCATTGATCTTGTTAAGTCCAAAGAGGCGACAGCTGTTGTGATTTTAGGCTTTACAAAATAAATTGAATCCCCAACCTACACATGTCCAAAACATCCCACATGAGCTGTAAAAATGATGAACTCTTAATACTACGACCCGTCCTCCTCATGCTAAATCTGCTCCTAAAGCAACAGGAATATCGCAATACATTTAAAAAGCAAGTGCATTACATAGTTTTTATTTTATATAGTCAAATCTATATACAACATTTAAAGATATTGCAGACATGTTAAAACAGCTGTGGATTCAGTTTCTATTTCTTGCAATAGAAAAGTCCATATTTTTTATCAAAGTCTTTAGTTTTTTTTCATTATTGTCCAAGTTAGGAGAACATCGGTTCATTTGAAGTCCACATTGAAGTCGTAAGCGTCGTCTGCGGTGGAGCTGGAGATATTCACCGCCACAGGTCGGACCGGAGCTGGAGGTTCTGCAACTACAGAAAGAAATAACTGACCTTTTGCTTTTAAAATTTGATATATTTCATACATAATTGATTTATTTACTGATTTGTTTGTCCCATCTTCAAATGAAATCGGCATCTCCTACTTTCGATTACAGATATCGGTACTTATTTGTAGAACAAGTCTCATTAAAAGGGAGCAATTATCATTCAGAATCACATCTTTACTTTGACCTTAGTTTAACAGCATTTAGTGCTTAAAGGGCCTATATTACGCAATTTTCTCATCTAATGTGGTTTCCTCATCAAAAACAGACCTGGAGTTGTGTTTTGTTTCATTCACACATGTTTAACACACAAACCCTGCAGATTTAGGCTGAGTTCTTCCCTCAAACTGAAAACACTCTGTTCCACCTTGTGATGTCATGTGGTAATACAGGAAGTGCTCCACTGTGTTTTTAAACTCCACACACCTTCACTAGAATTATTTTGATGATTTCAGCCGTGGAATTGCCAGTCTCTCCTGAACTAAACTTAAAAAGTAGCCGTTAACTTGAAAACTACCGCTTCATGACATCACAAGGTGGAACGGAGCATTTTGAGCTTTGGACATGTAGACAGACTAATAATAAAGGGTTATTTAAACGTGTGGATGAAAACAAAACACAACTCCAGGTATGTTTTTGATGAGGCAACAATATCATAAAATGGCTTAAACGTTATAAGAGTCAATTTTGCGTAATAAAGCACCTTTAATACATTCATTCAACAGAGGTCCACGCTGTTCGTCAGTTCTGTGTTATAATTTTTTACTTGAAAGCCCGCGTTGTTTGTTGTGACATATATAGTCTGAAAGGATCATACTGTCAAAAGTGTGAAGTTTTAGCCACACAAGCGCCACCCAACCTTCCCTGTACAAAACAATCAGTTGGCAAACCAGCACAGATCTATAACAGCAGTGCTTTGTGTAAAATGTGTTCTGCAATCAATTTTATGGATTAAGTGAAGTTTATTTTGGCCTGAAGTCAGGGAGTGGAAATGTTACATACTTGTTACTTTTTTCTGTGGCCTCTTCATTTCCTCTTCGTGTAAATCTACTTCCTCCTCCATCTGAAAATAACACCATTTTTGTGACACTTTGTAATACTCAGAACTCTTTCTTCACAATTATTTTCCAGCGGTTGGATCAGAGTTGGATTAGAAGTCTTCATCAAAACATCAAGACTGAAATTTTGTCCTCATTTCAAATAGCTGGAGTTTAAAAATTTTTGAATCCCTATTTTTATTTTTACATAAACTGCGTTACCTCCTCATCATCCTCCTTTTCATTTGCTTCTCCATCTTCCTCCTTTTCTTTGGGTTCTTGTTCTTTTACACTAATCTCAGTGACTTGTAGGAGCCCCGCTGTCGGTCCTCTGGAGGTAAAACTGATGCTGCTCGCTGGATTTGGAAACTTCACAGCTGCAAAAAACAGAAGCAACTTTTGCAATGAAAAAATTAAACACATTATAAATTATTTAAGAGCAACAGATACAAGTTTTATTTTAGGGGAAACGAGCCTGCTGCTGTCAGGCTCGTCAGTTTTATTTGAGGGGAAAATCATGTTTTTCCCCTCAAATCAATCACAATGTATAATTCAATTTCATTTTGTCTTATTAAAAGAAAAATGTCATTATTTATTTATTTTTTTTTCTACACAAACACCACATTTGACACAAAAAGTCATACTTATTCATGCAAAGTTGGTACAGTTTTCTGAGGGGGAAGTCTATTATGTCGATATGAGGGTCTGTGTTTGGATCAGAGTTGGATTATAAGTCTTCAAAATGAATTTCAGACTTTTGTTTTGTCCTCATTTCCAAACAGCATCAATATAGAGTTAATTTATAATATACTTTAATATTAAATACAGCAGGTCTAATGCACAACTCGTCCCAGGACTCAATACAATTTGTGACTCCCTTTGTGTTGTGTGTTTGAATTAGTGTAAAACAGTGCACCTAATAAATGTAAAGGTGCACTATGTAACCTTTCTGTAGAGGGGTCTGCTACCTCCAGGCTATTGCTTTGCCTGAAGTGATTATAACATATGAATATAGCATTAAACCTCACCATGACGATAAGTGTTATGTTTTCAATAAAACATAGAAAAGCAGACGTGGATTCACCTTAGCTCAGTTTTAATTAACATCACAGTAGCAGTGCAACATTACATTTGCTTTCAGGCTTCTTCTAGTAATGAAGGTAATAGGTGTAGCATGAGGCTGCCCCCTAGTGGCTTAGCTGATATAAGCAGACTATAATATACTATCGGCACAAAAAGCATGGAGACAAGTGGCGCAACCAGACCAAGTTACAGGCCGGATCTATGGAGATAAGAACTCAACTCACTTGTTTCTGCTTTGGCATCTAGAATTTATTGTGATACATGACATCTCTATGTAGACGAGCAAGTGGCAGACCCTTAATCACAAAAGTTACATAGTGCACTTTTAAATTTCTTCCACTGTCTTTTTACCTTTCAGAGTTTCTTCGTTTCCTGTTTTTATTTTCTTGAGGTCCCATCCCTTCTTCATCTCGGCCACAGTCTCCTCAGACACGTACGGAGGGAGAGGGGCATTCTCTGGAGGTTTGCAGTGGTAACTTAATTTCGCACTAAACAAAAACAAAAACTGATTTTAATTTCAGCACAGGATTCATAGTAAACAATAGTGGTTCTCAAACAGTGGGGCAGGTCCTTTAAGTTGTGCATAGGTGCAGTCTGGTCGAACTTTTTTTTTTTCTCAAATGATTTTGGTACATTTTAGTTCTTAGTAAGTCTAGACCACTGCATAGTCCAGTTTACACCTGGTTAGGGGCTTGTGCAGTTATTTATGAAATGAACAGTCCCTGTATTGTTTTGCGAACCTATTTTTTTGTATTCAATATTGACCTCAGTTACTCCTAGTCAAAGTTAAAATTAGCTCCTAATTTTAGAGCTTTGTTCAGTTTTACATTGGTACAGTTTTAGTGCTTCCGTTCAAATCTAGTCCAATCTTTAAGACCAGTTTTAGTCCTGGTTGAGTTCTTAGATGGTCACAAAGTCCAAAGTTGGGTTCTTTGCCAAATCTGACATCAGCCTAAAATAATTGCCGTCTTATTGTTAAACTGGTGAGATAGATTTAATCCAATTATATCTTGGTTCATATAGAAATGCAGCTTTATTTAACCAAAAATAAGGGTTTGGGGGAAATACTTAAGCGATAAATGTGGTATGAAAAGTTTGAGAATCACTGTTCTAATGTTTGGATCAGAGTTGGATTATAAGTCTTCAAAATGAATTTCAGACTTGCGTTTTGTCCTCATTTCCAAACAGCAGCTTCGCTATAAATCATCCACATAATCCAACACATTTATTCTTTGTACTGACCCGGTCCAGTCAGCCAGAAACGCCGCTGCTGCCTGTTCTGTGTTGGCCACTCCCCCTTTCTGCAGAAATCCACGTTTTTTGGCGAACATCGTGAGAAACTCCAGAGGGTTTCTGTAATCTGGGACAGTGTACTGCAGCATGACCTGAATCGACAAACAAGAGGGTAAAAAGGACGTCAGACGTCAACTTTATTTCTTGAAGTGCTGTGCCTCTACATTCTTCAGGCTCTGGAGGCACTGGTTAAATGACATAAATGCGCATTATTCACACACATAGTCCTGTTTCACTGGATATACAATTAGACTGTAAAACCCAAGTCATTACAAGTCATTTGGCTCAAGTTAAAGCATAGACTGTATATATATATAAATATAAATGGACAGAGCTAATCCGCTAGTCACCACATTCCGAATAGAAAGTGAGCATGGGTGCGCTTCTGGCTCCAATTCACTTTGCATTGAAAAACTAAAACTGTCACCCTCTCTCTGTAACTGCTGCTGTCAAGCTCGTCATTTTGGTCTCAAGATGTTCATATTAACCTGCTCTACATGATCCTGGTGTTTTCGCTATTGTGTCCGTAAATCAAGATATGAACATTAATAACAGACAAATGAGGCGCCTTCTTTCCCCGAGGTTGCTCCCAGTAGCGTCAACAGCTTTGATTGACAGCGCTGCCAAGCGCCTGCAGGAAGGAGCATTACCTTCAACAGCCTCGGTCCGAATTGGCTCTTTAGTTACTATGATACTCGCGGTCAGAATTCCAAATATGGAACTTGGCTCCAAATTCTTAGCCTTGATGAGCTTCATTTGGCTGCAGCCGAACGCTATAGGTGCCATCACCTCCTGTTAATTTGGCTGCAGCCGAACGCTATAGGTGCCATCACACTCTGTTAGTCCACTTCTTTATACAGTATCAAAGTCAGGTCCTTTAATACCTAGCTAACCTTTAACAGCTATAGCCTCTTTCCATACTTTATAAAAGGCTCTGGTGACCTCCCTGTTCCCTCTCTCCTCCTCTCACCTGGGTCTTGTCACAGTGCTTGAGCAGTGTTGTTGCCGCCTGTAGTTCAGACTCCAGTCCCTCCTCGACCCTCAGAGACCTCAGGGCCAGAGCCGGGGCCGGGTTTGACTCCTGGGCCACAACCCCCGGGCTGTCGATCAGGTTTATGTTCTTCAGAATGTGTACTTCTTGCATCGACCTGTAGGGGGAACAGAGGAGAGCATCAGACTCAAATAGTCAATAGAAATTATAATAAATAAAATATACACGTTTTGGTACGTAAGTTCAGTAAACTGGTGCCGGAGTAACGACCCCATGCACTCCACCATGATTTAGTTTCACTTTTCTTTAGTTCAGGTGTGTGTCCGATCATGGACACAGGTTAAAGATTTTACAAAACCGAGACATGCAGTATGTCCAGGGCTCTAGTTTTTTGCTCTTGTTCATTTATAGCGTCATTAATCAACTAACAAACCACACTTGCCTCAGTGTTTAACTTTCTTTGTGATGATCAGAATGTCCAATTCCAGCCTAATTATTTACGCGTGTGTGCATCTATATATATCTTTTTTTTCCCCTCCATTTGAAAGTGTCTGCTGTCCTGTTGTGTTTTGTGTAATGTTTATGTATGTTCAAAAGTGTTTAAACACCAATAAAAATACTTAAATAATAACTTACTTTGTGATGCCTCTCTTCACTCCAGCGTTACAGGCCAGAACTCCCTTTACACTGTTGATCACACTGCTCTTTCCCACGTTTGGAAAACCTAAGAATGTATACAACAATTTAACCTCGAATATTTCACGTAAACATCATCAAAACTAACAAAACGTCTTCTTACCCACGAGTCCGACCTTGAACGCCCCCTCTCTGTTGGAGGTGGTATAAAAGCTCGTGAGCAGATTTGAGAGAGAGTCCTGTCCGAAGCAGGCGGCTCCTCGTGATCTGTCCAACAAACCGTTTGAAGGAGTGATGCGGCTTTTCTT